>JZLH01S0382039.1:1312-27549 GCA_001188425.1 Eucidaris tribuloides | reverse complement strand
TTATTACTAAATGAAAGGAATTATTCAGAGAGGTGAAATGCGATGTACATGTAATAGATTTTTCATTTGTCTCTCTCTGTATTTAGATCGCAACTGCTGATCTTATAATTTTAACAAATATGTCAGAAAAAATGAACCAGGATTCGAACCCGCGTCTACAGCTATCCGGGCTGCGACAATACCACCGAGCTATATCGTTGGTTACCGGCATTGGCACGACGAACAAGTTACAAATACCACAGTTCACAATTCTGACATTGCTATGTTAAATAGTCCAAGGCGGACATTTTTTTATCATTATTATTAAATGAAAGGAATTATTCAGGGAGGTGAAATGCGATGTAATAGATTTTTCATTTGTCTCTCTCTGTATTTAGATCGCAACTGCTGATCTTATAATTTTAACAAATATGTCAGAAAAAATGAACCAGGATTCGAACCCGCGTCTACAGCTATCCGGGCTGCGACAATACCACCGAGCTATATCGTTGGTTACCGGCATTGGCACGACGAACAAGTTACAAATACCACAGCTCACAATTCTGACATTGTTATGTTAAATAGTCCAAGGCGGACATTTTTTTATCATTATTATTAAATGAAAGGAATTATTCAGAGAGGTGAAATGCGATGTACATGTAATAGATTTTTCATTTGTCTCTCTCTGTATTTAGATCGCAACTGCTGATCCGCCTTGTCCGCCTTGGACTATTTGTCGCAGCCCGGATAGCTGTAGACGCGGGTTCGAATCCTGGTTCATTTTTTCTGACATATTTGTTAAAATTATAAGATCAGCAGTTGCGATCTAAATACAGAGAGAGACAAATGAAAAATCTATTACATCATATTGAACATGTCATCCATACATGTATGCTGCATTGACATTAAGGCATAACGACTCGGAAAATCTAACAGTCACAAAAACATGCACATAGTAATATTCTAACCCATATCATGCTCATATTTCATGATTTTTCATCACATATTTGCAGAAATTGATACCATAAAAGGCTCCAGGAGGAAGCAGAGGGAAGCCAAGAAGAGAGCCGAAACGGCGGTGGTTGGAGATTTGCATCCTCTCCATGATGCTCTGCCAGAGCTGTCAGAAATCCTGAGAATTGGACCACAGTCGTCAGCAAAGAATGAAAGGTATATACAATTAGTATAGTTTTCTTAAAGAAAAGACAAGTTTGAGGCATACTAAATGCAAATAAAGCAAACTGTCTTTTTTTTTATTGCACAAATATGGTAAGGGATTTGGTAAGAAGAATATAAATGTCACATGTTTTTCAGAAATCTTAAAAATATGTTTTCATACTTGCAAGGAAAGGTGCATTGTATGACTATCAGGTATAAAACTGAGCAACTGACCCACCCCCCCCCCTAAAAAAAAGAAAAAAATATTATTTGTCACATTCTTACATGTATACTTTAAGAATTCCAGGAAGTGTTACAATAATGAAGTGAACATTACTGCTCAACTAGTCGAAGACAATTTTAATTATGCCTCAGCCCCGTAAGAGAGTCAGAGGCATTATGTTTTCGGGTTGTCCCTCCGTGGGTCCGTGCATCCGTGCGGCCGCACTTTCTTGTGAACAAGATTACTGAAGTACCGCTAGAGGGATTTTAATGATACTTGGACCAAGGATGGACCACTAGGCAAGGATGAAGTAATTAGATTTTGGGACAAATCCGTCAAGGGTCAAAGGTTAAAGGTCAATGAACTTTGTCCTAAAATGCCATTTTCTGCCATAACTCCAGCTAGGAGTGGTCACTGCGGATTTAATTTGGTGAATCGGTTCAAAACCAAAAGACAAATAGTTTGGTAGAGTTACATGGATCAAAGGTCAAGGTCAAGGGTCAAAGGTCAATGAACTTTGTCCCAAAATGCTATTTTCTGCCTATAAGTTCAGTAAGGAGTGCTCACTGTTGATGTAATTTGGTGGTTAGGTTCAAAACCAAAAGACAAATATTTTGGTAGAGTCTCAGGGGTCAAATGTAAAGGGTCAAAGGTCAATGAACTTTGTCCTAAAATGCCATTTTCTGCGTATAAGTTCAGTAAGCGGTGCTCACTGTTGATGTAATTTGGCAGTTAGGCTCAAAACCAAAAGACAATATTTTGGTAGAGTCACAGGAGTCAAAGGTCAGGGTCAAGGGTCAATGAACTTTGTGCCAAACCTATAACTTCAGTTAGGAGTGCTAACTGTTGATATAATTAGGTTGTTAGCTGCTCCATAGGGTTAACAGTGAATACCTTATTTTTTTTCCCTCACACCAGACTCTATATACCTGTACAAAGTGCCACTCACAAATGGCAGCCTGGTTTTTCTATCCCACAGACCTCACTATAATTGATTTTTGTCCTGTTTCCATTTTGCTATTTTCTTCTTTGACAGGCAATCTGACATGGGAAAAAGAAGTAAAGCTACAATGAAAATGAAAGATCGCCAGAAACTACAGTGAGTATTAATCCTCAATACTGTTGTATTCCAGGCTCACCTTGAGACCAATTTTTTTGTGGATTTGGCCTCAGTCTCAAGGCCACCGCACACTACACGATAGGCTATGATCCAATTTTGCAATAAAGCGCAATAGCGTTTATTATGGGCATTTTAACAAACAGGAGCCCCGGCGGGAACGACGCTCACCTGAGGTCTCGCAAACTCTCTATGGTACCCATAGAAAAACCATATTAGTTTTGGCCCTTGGAGCCCGATAGCCAAATGAACCAGTTGAAAATCTTTGCATCCCCTTGCCATATAGCTGATTTTGTCAAGTTAAATTAAATTCTAAGATCCGTTTTTATAAAAACAAGGCACGACATAGTATCTTAACATTTGACCTTTGACCTACTTATGTGGCCTTGACCACCAAATAACATTGAGGTCTCTGTTACGCATCTACCATCCAAGTTTGGTTACAAATGGGCTTGTGGTTAGAAAGTTACCTAGTTTGGGCCCTTATGGGCCCTGCTTATAATTTTAACAAACATGTCAGAAAAAATGAACCAGGACTCGAACCGCGCGCTACAGCTATCGGCTGCGACAACACCACCGAGCTATATCGCTGGTTACCGGCATTGCACGACGAACAATGTTACAAATACCATAGCATCACATTCTGACATTGTTATGTTAAATAGTCCAAGGCGGACATTTTTATCATTATTATTAAATGAAAGGAATTATTCAGAGAGGTGAAATGCGATGTAATAAATTGATTCATTTGTCTCTCTCTGTATTTAGATCGCAACTGCTGATCTTATAATTTTAACAAAACATGTCAGAAAAAATGAACCAGGAACTCGAACCCGCGTCTACAGCTATCGCGGGCTGCGATCAACACCACCGAGCTATATCGCTGGTTACCGGCATTGGCACGACGAACAAGTTACAAATACCATAGCTCACAATTCTGACATTGTTATGTTAAATAGTCCAAGTAAGTCGCAAATGTCGCCTTGGACTATTTAACATAACAATGTCAGAATTGTGAGCTATGGTATTTGTAACTTGTTCGTCGTGCAATGCCGGTAACCAGCGATATAGCTCGGTGGTGTTGTCGCAGCCCGGGATAGCTGTAGACGCGGGTTCGAGTCCTGGTTCATTTTTTCTGACATGTTTGTTAAAATTATAAGATCAGCAGTTGCGATCTAAATACAGAGAGAGACAAATGAATCAATTTATTACATCGCATTTCACCTCTCTGAATAATTCCTTTCATTTAATAATAGATAAAAATGTCGCGCTGGACTATTTAACATAACAATGTCAGAATTGTGAGCTATGGTATTTGTAACTTGTTCGTCGTGCCAATGCCGGTAACCAGCGATATAGCTCGGTGGTGTTGTCGCAGCCGCGGATAGCTGTAGACGCGGGTTCGAGTCCTGGTTCATTTTTTCTGACATGTTTGTTAAAATTATAAGATCAGCAGTTGCGATCTAAATACAGAGAGAGACAAATGAATCAATTTATTACATCGCATTTCACCTCTCTGAATAATTCCTTTCATTTAATAATAATGATAAAAATGTCCGCCTTGGACTATTTAACATAACAATGTCAGAATTGTGAGCTATGGTATTTGTAACTTGTTCGTCGTGCCAATGCCGGTAACCAGCGATATAGCTCGGTGGTGTTGTCGCAGCCCGGATAGCTGTAGACGCGGGTTCGAGTCCTGGTTCATTTTTTCTGACATGTTTGTTAAAATTATAAGATCAGCAGTTGCGATCTAAATACAGAGAGAGACAAATGAATCAATTTATTACATCGCATTTCACCTCTCTGAATAATTCCTTTCATTTAATAATAATGATAAAAATGTCCGCCTTGGACTATTTAACATAACAATGTCAGAATTGTGAGCTATGGTATTTGTAACTTGTTCGTCGTGCCAATGCCGGTAACCAGCGATATAGCTCGGTGGTGTTGTCGCAGCCCGGATAGCTGTAGACGCGGGTTCGAGTCCTGGTTCATTTTTTCTGCATGTTTGTTAAAATTATAGATCAGCAGTTGCGATCTAAATACAGAGAGAGACAAATGAATCATTTTAATGCTGTTAGTTGCCGGTGCCTTCTCCCTTTAATGCCATTCAATCTCACTCCATTACAGTTTTTGTAGATTAAATGCATAAGAAATTGCATTTTGATAGGTAAAATTCCAATGACACTTGCTCGGTTAATCAGCTCCTTCACGTGAACGGTTACATAAATAGGTTTTAAAAGAGGGGACGGGCGGAGCTTAATCTTAATGTTTACCCAGTTGGCATAATGCCTATTAAATTCGTCCTTGAAAGGAGGGTACTCACGGTTATACGGCGGTGTCGTCAGTCATCTTCGTTCCGTGTACCGTTAGATCCACTGTAGCCCGCTACATGTGCTGTACCCTCCCTACTCAAAAGTATTGCAACACAAACTATAATGCATGCATTTTGAGTTGAAGGGGTCTTTCTATAATGATGTCCTTGTGAAGTTTATTATTAGAAAATAAGAAATTATTTAAAAAGAAATCAATGAATAATTGAATATAGCCCAATTTCTCCTTTCTTCTCCAAGATGGAGAGATTATCAAATGCAGGCGCAGCCACGACTGAGGGTCTGGAATAAAAAAAAAAATACATTTCTTCGCCTCCCTATAGGGGTGGCGTGTTAATTTACATTAACATCGTAATTCGATTTCATATTTACCGTCAAACGGTTTTAAGGGTTTGGAAAGACTTTCTACAAACAAAAAAATACCGATATATTCCGTTGAAGCTGTCTCAGAAAGAAGACACCACGCCGCGCAGAAGAAAGCGCCTTGTATCTTCATAAAACAGTGATATAGGAGAATAAAGCTACTAATTAACATGATGGTCTTGTCTCCACATTTTGGTGAGCTATTGCGATCGCTTTTCGTCCGTCGTTCGTCGTTCGTCGTGCGTCGTGCGTAAACTTTTACACATTTTCAGCTTCTTCTTCTTCAAAATGCATGATTGGATTTGGCCCAAACTTGGCAAGAATGATCCTTAGGGGGTGGGGATTCAAGGGTCCGCAAGTGGTACACCTGGCCCCCCTTGGGGCTCAGGGGCAGGGCCCTAAAGCGCCAAAAGTAGGTAGTTTTCAAACATCTTCTTCTCTAGATCCAGAAATAGTTTAGTTAAGCCACTTTGTGTGTAGATACCTCTATATGTGCTGACTTAATGTTCCTCATGACAATGCCCAGGGTGGCCCCGTTTGGCCCCTAAGGGGGGGGGGCGAAAGATTGGGAGTAGGGCCCTATGGGAGTAATTCACATTCACATCAATGGATTAAACGCAAACTTGGTGGGAATGATCCTCAGGGGGAGGGATAAAGGGTTCCTGGAATGGTACACCAAGCCCCCTGGGGCCCAGGGGAGGGGAGGGGAGGGGAGGAGGGGCTTGGCCCATAAGGCCCAAACTAGGTAACTTTCTAACCACAAGCCATTTGTAACCAAACTTGGGTGGTAGATGCATAACAGGGACCTCAATGTTATTTGGGGTCAAATGTCGACATATGTAGGTCAAAGGTCAAATGAAGTTAAATGATAGAGTATACCTGCAATTTTCTTCTTTGGTTGGTATTGGCCCATTTGTGACTAACTTGGATGGTAGATGCTACATGTATAGTGACCTCAATGTTAAATTGGGGTCAAGGTCAAAGTAAGTCAAAGGTCAAGTGTTAAGATACTAGGGCATGCCTTGTTTTTATAAAAACGGATGTTAGAATTTAATTTAACTTGGCAAAATCAGCTATATGGCAAGGGGATTCAAAGTTTTTTAACTGGTTCATGTGGCTATGTTGGTGCCTATAGATATCAGGTTCCAAGGGCCAAAACTATATGTAACTGATGTGTTTTCTATGGGCACCATAGAGAGTTTACGAGACAGGTGAACGTCGTACCCCCGGGGCTCTTGTTGTATCCAATGTACTGAAAAGTGGCATGGCAGTAAATTTTAGGATGTTTACAATAGTTACCCGCCTTTACATTTCAGAAAGAATAAGAAATTATAACTGGTCTAAAATGGGGCGTATCCCCCTTACCACTGTCTTATGAAGATGGAGGCGCTTTCTTCTTCGCGGTGAGGTGTGTTCTTTCTGAGACAGCTTCAAAGGAACATACTGACAATTTTTGTTTGTAGGAAGTCTTTCCAAACCATTAAAACCGTTCGAAGGCAAATATGAAATAGAATTACGATGCTAATGTGAATTAACACCCCACCCCTATAGGGAGAGGAAGAAATGTTACATTGTTATGTTCCAGCCCCTCTGTTGAGGGTGCGCCTGCATTTGATAATCTCTTCGCATTGGAGAAGAAAGGAGAAATTATATTAATTGATTTCTTTTCAAATAATTTGTTATTTTCCAATAATAAACTTCATTAGGACATCATTATAGAAAACTCCTTCAACTCAAAATGCATGCGTTATAGTTTATGTTGCAATACTTTTGAGCAGGGAGGGTAGTAAACCGGTGTGTGCTAAAACAGCCAGCCGATCTGTGACTTGTGAGTTGGAATATGTCAGGATGTTATGATATCTTGATGCTTTTTGCCGTCACGACCGCTGTTATCGCTTCTCATTCCGTCTCCCGGTTCCATCTAAGACGTGGGATGCACGAATAATCTCCAAAAGACCAGTTAATATGAATCGGCGTTGTCGATTTAAACTTCGAAATATTTGAAAGTACTATCAAATGGATTGCTGGCGCGCAGCGTATCTCGTTCACTCGCATGCAATGCAATGCCGTAAGGAGGCTCGCGTGCCAGCATAGCCTTTTGACACGGCCCTCTCGCTGTATTGTGGGCGAGCGAGCGCGAGGCGAACCAGCCGAGCGTGCAGCGCGAGGGCCTTTTGACATCTGCTTGGCATCCGAAAAGTAATTATTATTCATGACCAACAGGAACGACCGATCTCTGTTCGAATCAACCAATGAAATTGCGCACTACGACCCCCTGTCTAGGCCTTGTCAACTATTCGGTGGGTTGAAAGAAATTCCTTCAGTGTTGGTTACTACAATACATATACCATCAAACACCAAATTAGTACACGCTCATGGTTTGAACAGAGTATTTGAAGCATTTTTCTTTAAATTTTGTTTTCGTAAGATCCAATTTGGCGTGCAAAAAATCTGCGTTTGTGAATCATTTCGCCTAATGAAATAGTGAACGCTTCCAGATCGTTTCGTGTTACAGCAACAGTACGTACGAACATGGTCTAGTATGATTGCATATTCAACGTAGGATCAAGTAGACAAGCTCGCAGATTGGCTGATTTTTGCTACCCAAAACGGGTAGCAAAATTCGGTAATTCAAAGGGCTAACATAAGAAATTGAATCAGGTCTCAAAAGGCCCTCGCGCTGCCGCGCTCGGCTGGGCTCGCTTCGCTCGCCCCCATTTCGCTGGCCCCACACAGCGAGAGCGAGAGGGCCTTGTCAAAAGGCTAGTGCCAGCACGTCTGTGGTGCGTACCTGATGATCTTGCTGTTACGGTAGTGGCCTACGTTCCTTAGCCTATAGGGATATATGTTTATTTCGTCAATGCAATGCGCGATCGTGGGGCTTGGTATCGTTGTTCACGCTCCTGGGATCCCGAATGCATTCCACGCGATTTTGTGGCCTGGGTAATTAGCCTCTATCGCATTTTGAGCATGAATAAAGTTTGCATTAATTTGGAGGTAATTTAACAAAACTGAGGAAATATCCAATAAACTGCATGCCGTATACTACTGCATTCGAGTACAAGTACCGGTGATATGCCATACTCGAGCCATTGTTGAATTAATCAAAAGAGTTGATTATATACTTTGTTTTGACGAGAAATTTGTAAAAGTAGACTTAACGATGTCAATTAATAACTAGATGTGACATTTACTTTATTTTGTTTTTGCAGATGCTGGCTTTCGAATGGAAAAAGTACAAGATTAATTGAAGAGGCATCAGGTACTGTCAACTCAAACCAAAGACTATTTTTTTTCCGCCAGTCAATGATACCACCCTTGTCATGCGTATTGGTCGTCATCGGAGATTTGATGAACCGCGGAAGGCACCCGGGGATGGGGGGCGGGGGGGGGGTTGGGGTGTTTTTAGAAAATTTCTTCCCAGACGTACCGATTTACTATCTCACCGCATTGAACTGGATCTGTTCCTGTTCTGCCTTGGTGTAGTCGTGGAACCGTGAGGTTCTCATGGGAACGAAGGAATATTGTTTTTTTTTTATGCCGATGGTGCTGGGTGTATCGTGTTTTCTGGTATTCGTTCGTCCGTCCGTGTGTGCGTCTATCAGTGTTGAAGGTCTCGAGACTGGTCTTGGTCTGTCTTGGTCTCGGTATCGGTCTTGAAGCCTCTGGTGTTAGACTTGGCCTCAAACCTTCTGGTCTCGGGTTTTGGGGTCGAGACCAACTCAAGCCAAGCTACTAAAGTGACAATTCTACGTAAAATCTTTATTTTTTTAGCATGTACAAACTTCACTTTAGGGGCATGTAGGCAGGCGCGGTTCTAAAGCAGAAACTTTAGGGAGGCTACTAGGGATTCCATCCGCGGCCAAATCCTGGGTCCAACAGCGAGGGGGGGGGGGGGGTAAGTAAAAAAAAATCGTTCGAAGTCTGAGGTCGAAAATTTGTCTCGGTCATCCCGGTCGTCGAAAAGTCACTCAGCGGGGGGGGGGGGAGGTAGGGGTTGTGGTGGAAAAAGGACGGAAATATTTTCATCCCAAATCCCAAGTATAACATTTTTAATCAATTTTTGATATGATATGTACTTTCCGCGAATATGGGGTATATGCGATATTGTAAATTAGGCCTACGGTAGAATTGTTGAAGCGCCATATAAGTTATCGAAAATCTGTACTGTTCCACTATCTAACACGAGAAGCGACTCAGCGAGCATAGCGAGCAAAGCGTCGGGGCGTGGGGTCCAGGGGCCCAATTAAGGGCCCCCTGGGTGGGAGTCGAAAGGGAAGGAGACTTGCCGAAGCTTTTTAAAAGGCCTATCAGGCTTTTTGAGAGGCATGGAATGGCTCTAATTAATATTAACAGAAATAAAAATTCAAGCAACCTACACAATTGTTTTTTTTTCTTTGCGGCTTCCATACCGTACTTCGAAAGGCCCGATACACCACAAGTGTCGTAGGAGCCGAGGGGCAGGGGGACAGACTGCACCCCCGAAGGATTTCAAAGGGAAAATCCACTAAACTACCGGGAGAAACTGAAAAGAAAAAACGGGTTTACGTCGGTGTTTGAAATTTTGTCGTCAACCCCCCCCCCCCCCCCCCCGCCCCATTCCCGAAGAGCGACTATTCGGCGGCTGGGATGACCGGGAAAAAGTGTGGACCTCGTATTCGGAAAGAATTGTTGCGCTCCTGATTGAGAACCCAAGATGTAGAACTTTCAGCATGGCTGATTGAATAGGAAGAGAAAGGAAAAACAATAAGAGCAGAAAAAGAAAAGGAAATGGATTGAAGAAGAAGAGAAAGAAATAAGGAAGGAAGAAAAAAGTGGAATGGGCAAAAAGGAAGGAAAAAGGAAAAAATAATAAACGAACGATGGACAAATTAAAGAAGTAAGAAACAAGGAAGATAGAAAGTAAGAAAATAAGTAAGATAAAAAAATGAAAGAAAGTAGAAAAATGAACGAAACACACAAATAAAAGTATGAAAACTTTCATTGTTTGTCCGATCTGTATTTCAGCTAAGGTTAATCTGCCCATGAACAAAAAGATATTTTTTCTATTTCAAGCTGTTTCTTGGTCCTTTATGCATACAGTTTGTAGCTATCATATCTTCGTGAATTTTGCATTAATATTCGGAAAGACTTATTAAGTGACAAATGAAACACAATGGAAATATGATTTAATACATTCTTCATTCACTGGTCATTTGATTTTTGCTTTTGATCCTATTGCAGACAGATTGTAATCTTGAGTAAAGTATTACGCAATTTTTAAAATATAAGAAAGTCGCGCTATCCTCAAAACATGCACACATTTTCAGCTGAGACACCTCTTTTCTAAAATGGCATTAATTCATGATCACGATAGTAATAAAAAGAGTATGAGAGAGTATGACAACATAGTAGACACTTCAAACTTAATGTCTGCATGTGTTTTATTTAATTTGACCACTGATTAAATTATAAAACTTAAGGTTAAAAAGGTGATTAAAAAATGAATTTTTCTTTTCTGTTTATCAAGCTCTAATGATGGCTGAATATGCTTACGTCCTGCCAATTTTTATATCATTATATTTCAGCTTTCCTTCTATGTAATTTGTTTTGCTATACATGTTTTAACACAGTCAGGAACAAGCAAAATATCACAACAATGCAAAATATGACCATTTTTGCATTCCAGGTCTGTGATTGGCTGGCTCCACACCAGTGGCGGGTAATTCAAAATAAGACCACCCGCTGTGGTGGTCTTGAAGTGCACCTGTTTCAGATGTATGTTGTGTAAGCTTGGTTTGTATTATCTGTCGCCAATCACAGTTTAGCACACACCCCAGCATCCAATGAAATGCTTTCTCATATTTTCCTCTAAAGAAAATGTGTACTAATGTAGCATTTTGCTAATTCCTGACTTTGTTAAAACATGTATAGCAAAACAAATAACATAGAAAGAAAGCTGAATAGATGCTCTGCTCTTTACACTGATACAAAAATTGGCAGGACGCAAGGACATTAAACTAGACTTTCAGCTGTTCAAAAATCCGTTAATATTTTGTTTTTGAGATCATATTTCAACCTTAATTCAAACATTTGTGAAAAATTAAAGTGTCAAAATAAAATATATATCTGGAAAGTTTGAAATATCTCCTTTACAATCATATTTCACATTACAAAAATAAAACTTATTTTCAAGGTTTATTTGGGTTTGAAAATAATATGTGTCATCTCATTAGATATGCATGGCATGTTCACGCACGCATACAATCTGAATAAAAGGAAGGATTTTTAATTTGGTGTGCTGCTTCCTGACTGTTTTTGTCAATTGAGTAAACACTGGTCTTGGTCTCGGACTTCTCGGTCTTAGTCTTGATCTTGGTCTTGGTCTCGGATGGCCTGGTCTCGACTATGATAAGTGGCGTTTTTCTGTCAGTCCTTCCACTACCGATTCTCGTTATTGTTACTACGTAATATAAGGATGGGTTGATTAGATTTTGGAGTTCAAAGCTCAAAGGTCACATGGCCTAATGATATCTGATGTGGGTTCATTGCCACTAGACCTGAAGAATGACTTTAAAATAGTGTAATTCGGGTCAAATGTAAGGTATGAGACACCAATGAACTGATTAACTTTCGGAGTTGAAAGGTCAATTAGGCCCGTGGCATTTAACATGTCTGCTTTGGGCTCGTTAGCATGAAAACTCAAGAATGTCTCATCGGATGTCAATGTCATTTGGTCAGGTGTTTAGTAGGAGGTTACAATAAACTGATTAGGTGATCCGCATCCATGAAGGATCACCTATTGATTTCGACAGAATTTTCTTCCCCTTTTGTTTTTTTCTGATCACTTTTTGTGTCCATAGTATGTCATGAATGACATGTCCTGCAATGTTTCAACTTTGTATGATGTTTCCTAATAAGATCTCAACAATGACATCTTGAAATTGCAATCAGTCATCCGTGACGTCATCTATGACGTCATTTGTCAAAACATGATTATGTCAATATCTCATGTCTGAAGCCGAAATACATAACAAAATTTAGTACATGTCAAAGTCGGGTCTAGGTCAACATCTGGACGTAACGGGCATACGGACATGTCGAAGTTTCAAAATGCTCCCATCAAGTTAAGAATTTAGCTGCATGCGTTTCAGGTCATTTTGAACGTTTGTTGTGCGCGCGGGCATGTACGAGCATATTCGCTCACCCCTGATACAAGCGAAAACCACAGTTTCATCGATTGATATTGGTGTCTTAATGAATTCCCACCATTTATTTATTTATTTCAGTTTTATTTTGACAGGGTGACCTTTTTGGCACCTCGTGAAAAATAAAAGAAAAGAAAATTGAGGCCTACGAGCGTAGGCTAACACATGTCTTTATAAAAATCGATATGACTCTTTTCTTTTCATATTCTGAAAGACCATGAGCTGTAGATACTATTTTATGCATTACTTATGGACTGAAAAGGGTGTGACGTCATCATATGAACAATTAATTAGAAAAATGGGCTTTCAGTTATCAAGTTGTCTTACAAAGTCTTCTTTTGCTCATATATCCACTTCTCTGTTTTTAGTCACTAAATTTGGCAGACAGACGCTCCACCTCAGGAGAAAACAAACTTGAACCATAAGATATTTTTCATATTGAATTACACCCTCTGGGGTAACAACTCCCCCCCCCCCCCGCCATTTCTTCAAATGAAGTCCAATCTCTACCCAACATTCGAAATATATGTATACAGGCTCAGACATGTATATTTGACACTATTTAGCAACATTTCTCAATACTGCCGATGGTTGCTCTGTTTTTCGTCGTAATTCCTCGTACTTCCGGTATATTGGCCCATAACTCCGCCATACAGTGTCCTGTTGACACAGGATAACTTCCATTCAACAGAAAACATTTTAAGCAAGTTTTCAATAAAAATGAGGGGTCACTGTTAATTCTAGAGAGTTACATTATATGAGTGATTTAAAATGGCCGTCATTCACTACGCGTGCATGCGCGCGCATGTACGTTTTATGGACTTGTAAGTGATATTTTGCGTCCAGTTGGTCTGAAATGGGTTCTAGTTAATGCAGAATTCAGTAACACATCCAAAGCCATCGGAAAAACGACGGTATTTGGTCGGGGAAAGGGGTGCGCGTGAAAAATGCTAAAAATGCTCATAATGACCTGAAACATATAGTACTGTTAAAAAAAAACCGTCATTTGGAGCATTTTAAATTTTTGGCGAGCCCGTACACGCCCTTTGGAGACACACGCGCGCACGTGGTTAGGTCCAGTAGACCCAGCTGTCCTATGACCTTAACATGAGTTCTGCCAAATTGGTTCTTTTATCGACTGAAGGCTTGAGATATTGAAAATGTAGGTTAACTTTTTACAAATGACGTCATAGATGACGTCAAAAATGGTGCATGACATTGACGGAATTACCATTCCGAAGTATTGACATGGAACATGAGTATACCAAGATAAACAAGACAACACAAAAAGTGACCAGAAAGAAACACAAAGAAAGAAAGAAAATTTCTGACAAAATCTATGGTGATTCGCAGTTACGCAGATCACCAAAAATGTGATACCGTTTGGTTTTGGTAAGTAACAATTGAATAATGATATAACAGTAAACATTCCCCCAAAACAACAACTTAGGTTCCACTTGTAAAGAGATCACCAAAACTTCCAGTACACGCGAAAATATAAACACTACGTCTGTTTATGCTTTTGCCTAATTGTATTATGAACCTTATCATCAAGATTTACAATTGTCATATCAGGGAATTATGAAATATTCTGCAATGTATGAAAAGCAAACATAATAATTATTTTTTCTTTTAGTAGGTAGCAATTTTACTCTACTAAAAATAGTAAACCAATCTGCCAATGTATTAAAAATGTATTGATATTTCCTCCTTGAAGTTATTGTAAAGAGCTATTCCATAAACCTATTTGTAATGAATATACTTTAATGCTTGGAATCCAATTTGCACACATTAGTTGTTGATATGTGGGGAAAACCCGGGCAAGCTTTCGGGTAGTTAAGAACAACCTTTGTTGTCGAGCCCCACCGAGGGCGACTGTGCGTCCGTCCGTCGTCTGTCCGTAACGCTCACAATGACTTGAATGACTCTGATATAAATGCTCCCATTTCTACCAAACTTGGATGGAAGATTGATCATACAGACTATCAAATTGAAAAGCATTTGAAAGTTACCACAACGTCATAAGTTAAAAACCAAAGGTCAATGATCTTTTTGAGCACAATGTTAAGTTTTTGAGCGAGTTTCTATTGCCATAACTGGGCCCCCATTTGCCCAATTGTGACCAAACTTAGGTGGTAGACGCTGAAGGTCACCAAAAGGTCAAAGGTCATCTTCAGGAGTCAGCTATCTTTTTTAGCCCAATGTAATTTTTTTTCAGCAAGTTCTATTATGGCCCATAACCTTACTCCCATTTGCCCAATTGTGACCAACCTTGGGTGACAGATGTTTTATAATAAAGGGAGCTGATGGTCAAAGGTCACCCAACAGGGATCAAAGACCTTTTTGAGCCCAATGTTAAGTTTTATGTGGCAGGTTTCTATGTATGCGAAAGTGGACGAGACACATTTTGGCTATCGCCCTGAATAAAAGGTATGCATAACAACTGCATATATTATTGAAAAGATCTATGTAAATTGCTTGTATATATGATGCAGAACGCGTTTATACGTAAATCAGAAACTAAATTTGACCTCATCCTAATAAAAAAAAGACCCAATCAAGCAACTCTGAAATAGATAACACAAATGACAAATCTGGGAACTCCAATAATAACCCAAGATTCTCACTTTCAATAATTCCAGAGTCGACAGGATGCACCCTTACATCGATTTCTGAAGGCAGTCCGGCATTGCCTGCTGAATGGGAACCTTCATCACCTGATGAATGTAGCCCTACATCGCCTGATGATTGCAGACCTACATCGCCTGATGATTGCAGACCTATATCGCCTGATGATTGCAGACCTACATCGCCTGATGAATGCAGACCTACATCGCCTGATGAATGCAGACCTACATCGCCTGATGAATGCAGACCTACATCGCCTGATGAATGCAGACCTACATCACCTGATGAATGCAGACCTACATCACCTGATGAATGTAGCGCTACATGGCCTGATGAGTACAGACCTACATCGCCTGATGATTGCAGACCTACATCGTCTGCTGAATGGGAACCTCCATCGCCTGCTGAATTCACACCTACATCGCCTGCAAAATGCACACCTATACCACTTACAAAACGCACCCCTATATCGCCTGCACAGGCACAGGAACAAAGTATCACTTTATTTCAAGAAGGTCTGCCAGCTTATCCACAAACACCGCCGATCTCGCCAAGTTTGGGCACCGTGGTGTATGCGAAGGAAATCAATGTGTGCTATAATATCTCCCCCGAAAACGCTGCTGCGACCTCGCCGGTCTATAGGCAGTCGGCAGCTGTTCCACACGAGTTGCGGATATCTCTGAGTCAAGAGCTGAATCAGCAGCGACATTTGTCCGACAACTGGAAACAGCTCGCAATCAAACTTGGCCTGGATGAGTACATTAATAGCCTGGAAGAAGCTCGTAACCCAACAGAGGAGGTTATCAAACTTGCGGAGAGCCAGAAGAAGATCACTAGCCTGGAAGACCTAGCAGCTGCTTGCCAAAGTTTTGGGCGAGACGACTGCGTTAATTTGATAGAGGAGTATATGAAGAGATCAGAAGCAGCCAACTAACTTCATAGCAATTGATTCTAGTTGATTGTGTACAGTAAACATGGTATATACCACCACAGATAATCGACAAAGCAAGTTAGACATAAAAAAATGCTTGTGTCCAGTATGGTCCCTGCTTCACAATATATTTATATATATATATTGAGTATAGTTAAACACACTTAAAAATATTCCCAAACTGGGCCAGATACCTTAAATAAGCTAGTGTGGAGTTCAGAAAATGTCAAAATTTGCCTCATGACATCGTAGATTGATGAAGAATGGACAGTTTGCGGTCAGACATTATTTTAGAATCAACCTTCAGAGTGGAGGCTGGTGCGAAAAGTTTTCAGGATGCTATTACAAAAAAAGTACTTCAATATCACACACCTAACGTGAACACCGCGGTGAGTATCAAATCTGTTTATTATTGCAAAAGCTAAAGATGACTTTAGATTTATCTGCAAATGCCCAAGCTGTAACTTCGAACTGGCTTACATGACTGTTACTTCCATAACATTGATATTTAATGTATTTATACGCTTAACGTATCTTGTCATGTTATTAAAATCATATGAATGTAAAACAATGGAAGACGATTCCCACAGCTGCAATTTGCGTGATAATATCAATTAAGAATGGGCTTATGACTGTATGTATCCTTCGTACCCATCTACAGTGTTTAAATTTCGGAGTTCAAGATTATTTTTTTCTCTTAATACCTAATTCATGAATTCTTCGTATCTGAAATGTTGGTGTGCCTTGAAATAACATTTTGTTATATCAGTGTTCTTTATAGCGAGCGTGGACTTAGTAACCTATTGTGTTTTTCTGACCTTCACTGGTATGGGTGTTTCACCTGGTTAGCTTTGATCAGCAGGTATTCAGTTTTTAAAAAATTGGAATGGAAATGGCAAGACTAAAAGGAGTCCTAAATTTAGGACACAATGCTCCCAGAATCAATTAGCCTGTTTAAAGGTTATATTTTGACAATTGTATTCCCAATCGTTTCCTCTCCGTTTTAGAGTAATTATCAGTAATTGCTGTGGCACTGAAATTGTTGGTAGCTTCCTATGGCATACATTTTATCAGGGCCGGAGAATATTTTATCCTGACAACTTAATGTTTCTTTTCCTATTGTAAACAAATTTAAGGCAAATCTCCTAGCCTGAATATACTCTCAGGCCAGTTTATATTGATATATGTTTCAAGTCAAATTTTTCTTACCTGATAGGCACGTTTTTCACAATCACTTACTTCCCTGTTGCCAGATTATTTGGGAGGTAAAGATTGGTGTAAATCCCTACGTTATAAATGATTGTAGCTATATATATTTACATAATTATAGTGATATATGTTTCAAGTCAAATTTTTCTTACCCGAGGCACATTTTAATTTACACAATCACTTATTTTCCTGTTCCCAGATTATTTGAGAGGTAAAGATTGGTGTTAATCCCTACGTTATAAATGATTGTAGCTATATATATTTACATATGAGCTCATTTGGGGGTGTGCCAATAAAGAATAGGAACTTGCAAAGGTGTTCTTTTTTCGTATGTGTTTTGTACTTGTCTTGTCTTTGTTTATGTTTGGTTTTTGTTGTTGTTTTTTCTAAATATAGTCCAATCTTACGTCTAATTCGTGTTAATTATTTATGGCGTATCCACCACAGGCACTAGCCTCTTGGGCTTATGCCTTCTTCGTTGCTTACATCAATTATGTATATAGAATGTAAACATTATATATTTCTATTTGCATTTCTTCATTTTTGTTAAATTGTACTAGGAAGAAAATAAATGTGATTTCAATAAAAATACAAAAAATACACCGTGTTCCTAAAAATGGCCCTCTCATAGATCACAAAATAATTACCCAAATTCAATTAATATTCCTTTAGGTTCACATATTAAGAAGGCCCACTTAAGTTGTAGTTCCTACCAAAATTTCAAAGGTCACGCTCTATTGGTTTTGAATACACAGACTCTAATGTAGCAGCGGTGCTTTCCAGCCCATTTCAAGTTTGATTAGAAAAATGCATGCACAGACTTGTTCTTGTTTTTGTTGTTCAGTAACTGAAGTCAAATTCATTCACTTTTTTGGAAACCAATCGAAGTTCAATTTCACTGGTTGTGTTTGCTTTCAAAGAGTGTGTTCCACCAATTGTTTGTCGTTCAATGTCCAGCTTGTAAACTTTTAGTGTCCTCCTGCACGTCCTTGCACCTGATTTTCACTCAAGCTGATGCATTGATGCACTGAAAGCACTGGTGTAACAAAATAGACTGTGCTTAAAAAAAAACAATAAAACGAGACCAATGGAATTTTTACAAAAGTTAGAAAATATGATGGGCTTTCTTTATGTGAACACTGATTTCACAATGACATTTCAAGTCACCAGTCTATCTAGAGACATTTATGGGGACGCGCTGATCTCGATCATTTCGGCATTACCCTGATTTCTGTTTTCATTTTGTAGAATGGCAAGATTCCAACTTTGCAGAAATCATGTAAGTTAAATTCCCCGTGATACCATTGAAAGAAAGTCACTTGACATTAAACTGAGATCTTATGTAATTCACTTTGTTCAAGGGACAATAACACTCCCTCTCAAATATCCTTCGTATTGGTCTGCAGCTACACATAATTCCCATACAATGTTATTCGTAGGATTGAATCAAGTGGGATAATTGTATTATGTGCTATTATAGGGTAGGTAATGTAATTACGATGATTGTAATGTTTATCTCGTCTACAATCCAGGATTATCAATATATGTGAGATTATTGTGACTTTTTTTAATATAAAGTGGTACGCATATGGGAATCTTACTTTTATTTTGGTTAAGGTTTCAGGGTAAATAATTAATGTAAGGGTATCGGATTGACTAATATGCATAGGTTATCTAAGATAGACAAGGATGTATGTTTATCTCTTAACAGATATAGGGGTTTCAACGTTTTAATCGTATAATCTATTACTAGGCTAGGCTAAATGTTTAATCGGAGAGAGTTGAGTATTCCAAATTTATGGACTCGTTACCAAATAAGTTTGGCTAATGTGATTTCTGTCATGTTGAGCAATAATCTTGAGGAGCAATTGTTACGATTTCTGCAGAAAATTACTAACCCTGCAGAAATAACACTTGTTCATGGAGTGCGTTGAAGAATTTGGTGTCATATTTAGAGCTATTATTATGTTAATTATAAACCGCGTGATCTCTCAAATCAATCATTACGTTCTTCTTTCAATTTTTGAACTGCTGGACGATCCAAACCTGTGTAGCTCTACAGACAGTTCACTTATTAGAGAATGGAGACATTTTACTCTGAAAATTTAATGAGATGTTTGTCGTTGTCCCTATTGTAAACATTTGCAAACTCATGACGATGATTTTAATATCGCGGAAGAGGCTACAGTTCAACGGGGTGACCTAGTGTTAAATAAAAATTGGACCACATTTGTTATCTTATTATTATCTCCATAAAATATGGAGATGATAAGATAAAAATCTTGGTTCATTTTTATGTGGTGAGCATTTGTTGGGTTTTGCTGTAGATATCAGGGAGCGAATTTCGTATGATATTTCATGTATAACACCTAAAGAGATAATAAGATAAAAATTGTGGTCCATTTCTTTTCATTTGGTAGGCATCCATTAGGTTTTGTTGTATACAGTGCATCCCAGAAAAAAGGAAACCGAGATTGATGAAAATAGTTTTATATCTTAATAACAAATATGAAAAAAATATACATGGTTGGAAAGCATATTTTCTCTTCTTTAATTTGATACCGGTCACAGAGATTCCCATTCACGCATGGCTCAGCAAAGACAATAAGAAGGGACACAGGTATAAAATCATTTCCAAATCTGAAATTCAAACTGCCATGCTTGAATGTATTCAGAATATCTTCGACATTGAAGGACATCATTGAAAAGCCGATTTTATCTTCTTTCATATGATGACACATTTGTGAAAAATAAGCATTGCATCAGTGAGAAAAGACAATTTGAAATTATGCTTGTTTTCAGAAATGTTCCAAAATGCATTCATCAACCCTGTTTTCTGGATTTGGCAGCCAGCAACCGAGAAATTACCTTGCAAACATGATTCGGAGCCTATTGTTGTGCCCCGAGCAAGATATTGTGTGAAGTCAGCCGTGCGTGAGCCTTTTTGTTCAGCTTGCTTCCAATTTTTCAAAATCTATTTATTTTAAAAATCACGCTAAAACAGGCATGTTTTAATTTTGCTTGTTTTCCGGCATATATTATTCATTTTTTATGCATGAGGTGTCAGATAAAAGAGGAAATCATGAATTTTTATGTCAAAAATGATCACATTTACTACCATGAAAATGGACTCAAAGATGGAATATGAGCGTGCAAATGAAATTTTGGTAACACCAATATCCATTGTTTTGTTAGATAATGCGTGAACGATTAATGATAAGTTACGTATCATATGAAAGAAGAGGAACGGAGCTTTACAATCATACCTAATTCATTGAAGAAAATTATGATACAATATTTTTGCCACGAAATCCGGTTTCCTTTTTTCTGGGACACACTGTATATCACGTAGCGTATTTCATATATTAAATGTATAACACTCATGGAGATGATAAGATAAAACTTGTGGTCACTTTTGTTTCATTTGGTGTGCATTTGTTATGTTTTGTCTTAGATATCAGGTAGCGTGTTTCATATGATATTATCTGTATAAAATTTGTTATAGATAAAAATTGTGGTCCATTTTTGGATTACGAAAGCATTTGTTTTGTTTTGTTGTAGATTTCAGGTAAGGTATTTCATAAGATATTATCTGTATAGAATCTAGATTTAAACAAAAACCGCATACGTACTGAAGCATCAGATTACCTGGAAGTTCACTATTATGTACAATTCATTAAATATATTGGTGTACTTTGTAGTTCCATTATTTAGTTGATTTTAATTATGGTATTTCATATCTGGATTGATCTTACTCTCACTTAAATAAGCTTGCCAAATTTTATATGGAAACAATCAGTTCTTAATTAAGTGAATGAGAGATGAGATATAAACTTTTACAATTTCCAACATAAAGATTTATAATAAACCATGATTCCATATGACAAATGTTAGAATGTGATACAATACATTTACCAACACTTTACAAAAAACAAAGACATTGGGTTAAACATACACAGCGCATGCTGATGATCACTGACTAAAAGCGAGAAATTAATTTCTCCAAAAACTAATTACGAATATCACTTTTGGGGAGCAATTATGTATCTAGCTATATACGAAATATAAATAGAGTTGATGTACAAGCAAATTATTAAAACAATTGTAATTTAACCCTTTTTTTGGCAAATAAGCGAAATTCCAAATTTGATGCCTGACGTAAAATTACTAATATTGTGTCTTGATCAACGAGGAAAGTATGTGATCATGGTGCTTCCGTCGTAAACGTATTTACAAATTATTTTAGCTGTATGGACAATTTCATTGTTCTCACCTTGAAAGGTTTACATCAGTGATTGTATAAGAAACTTCAGTAATATTTGGAATTAATAATATGGATGTTTTCATGGACGTACATATGCGCTGACTGTATATACTAACGTTTTAAACGCATATGACAAGGTTCAAGATCTTACCACCATTTGACTGACAAAAGTGTGAAAAAATATTTAAGGGGGAAAATTTCCTGTTAAATAATGAATTTAGGTCTTTTCTAGGGTAGAAATAAATGTATTTCCAGTTTTTGAAACCTAGAACCTTGTAACTTTCATACTTTTCGAGGAAAAATCAGATTTATGGCCATTTTTTGCCAAAAAAGGGCCATTTTGGGGTGACAAAATTTTTCACCAGCAACTTTGTTCTACTTATCCCAAAAATAGGATTATTCTTACTCTTTTTGTTTATTTTCATTAGTTTGTAGTATATTCTTTCCAGTGAGACTGTATTTGCTGTAATTTACTACATACTTTTCATATAGTAACTCCAAGAAATTACCCTTTGCCGTGACAAATGATACCCCCAAAAAGCCCCTTTTCAGAGTATTGCGTCGTTTGAACCCCTATAACATCTGATAGGAAGGGGCTAGAAGGCTGAATTTCCCCTCGTTTTATGCAGAATTTAATTAGCTACGAGCTTATTAGGATTTGATTTTACTTATAAATTCATAAATTCAAAAACTGGAGAAAATGGCAAAAATGCTACACCCACCGCAAAGTGTGAAAAAAATCAGGACATTTGTTAACAAAATATTTTAGGAAAACTAAACATGTCACAGGCCTGAAAATTTAATCAATTATGCCCAATGTACTTCCCCATAAGTGATTAGATTTCTGATACAGTAGCCCTCATACTTTTTTCAAAATATTTTTTTTAAACAATTCAAATTGACTGATTTTGGACCCAAATATTAAAAGCACACCCTGTACAATCTAGATATTTACTCTTCTTAAACTACCCACCTGTTCTTATGAATACATTTGCAATGCCAAAAATGCAATATACCTACATTAGTTGTTGCTATGTCTGGCAAGCCTCCAGCCAGCTGTCAGGTTGCTAAGAGCAACCTTTGTCAAACAGAATGGTATGCATAAAGTATGCATTTACTATGAAACTAGTCTAAAGGCAACATGTGCCTTAGTCTGGCTTCCAGACATTTACGTGTACATTAACCTATCTTTAATCTTAATATTGATAAGGAAACCATTGTCTTCAGTCAACTGCTTTGAATAATACAAGAGTTTTGATTTACGGCACAGTAAGTATGTCTGGAGGTAAAACAGTCTTTAGAGTGAGTGTACTATGGAAGTAAAAAAAAGATGAATGGTCTAGAACGGAGACTTCATATTCCCAGTAGATTCACTACAGTGTACATACCCAAACAAGAAAAACATACAGTTCATATTTTTGGTATTTGGCAGTCAAATGGTGGTAGAATCTTGAACCTTGTCATATTGGGTGTTCATTATATCACATAATTATATAAAGCGATATACAAATCGAAAAAAAAATCTGCCTACCTTTCGAAATGTTTGCATCCTTTGGCATTGGCGACGCAAAATTGTATCTGCTTTACGAAACTACAACGGATGCGTTATTTTCTTGCATTAAAATTTAAAACAAGCATTGTCTCCGTTTGATCTGGTTTTATACTTCACTCTCTTTTCTGAGGATTCGAAATGGACTGTGAAATAATTTGTTTATCTGTCTATGTGTGTTTGTGTGTGTGTGTGTGTGTGTGTGTGTGTGTGTGTGTGTGTGTGTGTGTGTGTGTGTGTGTGTGTGTCCATGTGCATGTGTGTCTGTCCGTCTTGTTTTTAAAATGATAACTCATACATTCTAACTTATTTTTGTTGTATTTATTTGCTTTTATTTATTCCTTTCATTTATTGGCACACTGTAATGGCTCTTAATGAGAGAAGGTTTCATTTTGCTAATATGGCCTATGGATATCATCAGCCCAGGTCAGAGGACAATTTCAAATGTCAAATCTGCAACTCAGAATTACATGTTGCTTAAAATTCTTATGATAACAAGCTCGACTTGTGACCTTGTCAGTAAGATTCGTTGAATGTGTCTTGAACAAACAAAAAAATACGGCAATATAAATGAAATCAGCTTAAATAAATCATAGACATAAGTAAAAATAATAAAACATGCAATAATAACACCTTCTCTTTTCGATGAAGTGCTGAAGTGTTTCCCAGCAAACACGAAACGTCCAGAAAACGTTTTCTTTACGTTCTAGAAAGGTCCGATACGTTTTCGTCCGAAGGAAACGTTTTTAAAACGTTTTAAAAACGTTTCCTTAGGACAAAAACGTATCGGACCTTTCTAGAACGTAGAAAAAAACGTTTTCTAGACGTTTTCAAATTACGTTTTAAAAACGTATTTCTTTGAACACTTTTGTAGACCCTTTTGGACGTTTTTACAACGTAATTTGAAAACATCCAGAAAACGTCCGTAAAAGACGGATGTAAACCCATTGTAAATCGTTTCCCAACTAACAATCGGACGTTTTCTGAA
The DNA here is from genome assembly GCA_001188425.1 of Eucidaris tribuloides. Taxonomy (NCBI): domain Eukaryota; kingdom Metazoa; phylum Echinodermata; class Echinoidea; order Cidaroida; family Cidaridae; genus Eucidaris; species Eucidaris tribuloides. The sequence continues at coordinate 3,617 of JZLH01S0382039.1, read as the reverse complement.
CGTTCTAAAAACGTTCCAAGTTGGTTCTTTGGACGTTTCGTAAAAACGTTTTTGGGACTTTTTTTGTGGAAGGTTTTGGACGTCCATAAAATGTTTTATTGGACGTTTCAAAACGTTTTTTAAACGTTATAAAAACCAATAAAATCCTTTTGTGCATTTGCTTTTTACTCTAAGGACCAGCAGAAAACCTTTAGACGTTTTGAAAACGTTTTGAGAATGTTTTGAAAACATTTCGTGGACGTTTTGAAAACAAACTCGGTGCGTTAAAGTGTAAAAATATAGAAAAAAATTGAAATCTAGACAATTGGTTATACTTCCATTGTATTCACTAAACCTATTACCTATTAGTCCTATCACTAACCTAACATAACCTATCCTAACACCTATCCTATCCTACCCTACCTACATCTACTGTAATACAATAAGTTAGCATCGTTATACAGGGTGGCCCAGAAAGAATGCTACGAGTATGATCGCTAATTTCTTCACAATTATCAGCAAAATGCCATTAATTTTTATTTTGTTGATTAGAACATTCTTTTTCCAATAAAATGATACCAAGATCATTGATTTTGAGTGATTTTGAGTAAGACGTTTTGATTCCAGGGCCATTTTTCGGAGGCAATGCAATTTCCCAAATTTACTATTTTTTACACTCCAGTGATCATCAGAATACCGAAATATTCTCGGGTCTTAGCATGCCATACCGGACAAACCACGATGACAATAGAGATGTAGCTCATATCGTCTTCCTTATGAAAGCGAGAGCATTCCAGCCCTTTATCATCGCGGTTTGCCAGGTATGGGAAGCTGCAAGCTGAGACGCCAGAATATCTCGGCGTTCCGATGACCCGCGCGGTTGAAAAATTGGCAAATTTGGGAAATTGCATTGCCTCCGAAAAATGACCCTAGAATCATAACGCCTGATTCAAAATCAATGATCTTGGTATCATTTTATTGGAAAAAGAATGTTCTAACCAACAAAATAAAAATTAATGATATTTTGCTGATAATGGTGAAGAAATTAGCGATCACACTCGTAGCATTCTTTCTGGGCCACCCTATATATATCGTCTTTTTTTGATAGTAAGGAAATAGTGGTTATTTTTTGTTTGTACAATTAGGGACTCTCCTATAAAGTGTAATCCCTTTCACTGGATGTAATATTTTGCGTACTTTGTTATGCATTTGATAACAGAACGCTTGCGCCGTTGAATGTTAAAAAAAACCTATGAAAAAGTCTATTAATCATGGTGCAGTTGTCATTATAACTGATTATGCAAATTACCATATGAATATGCATTAGCTAAAGTGCCTCGCTTGCTATGTTTTATGCGCGTACGTGTTGCATGCGTCTATTTGCAAATACACGTGTTTCCAACTAAGTGGAAATAAAATTCAAATTACCTATCACCCACCTCGACGCTAGCAAAGGTGCATACACACTCCACCCACCCATCCACCCCACCCCCCCCCCACACACACACACATATAAGCCTAAACACTTGTATGCACACACAGAAATGCATTTAATCACACAGAAATGCACACATTCAAACGCTCACACAATCGGACAGGCACAAACACACAAGTGTACAGATCCACGCATGCACATGTAAACACACGCCCACACACATACACATCATAAACACACACACACACACTATCCAGACACATGAAAACATATATGACAGGTCTAGTCACGCACAGATATAAACACACACACACACACATACACACACACGTGTGCGCGCACACACACTAGCGCGCGCACGCACGCACATACAACACGTACACTCACTCACATCCATACACACAAGCACGTACAGGTTTCAGGGTAAATAATTAATGTAAGGGTATCGGATTGACTAATATGCATAGGTTATCTAAGATAGACAAGGATGTATGTTTATCTCTTAACAGATATAGGGGTTTCAACGTTTTAATCGTATAATCTATTACTAGGCTAGGCTAAATGTTTAATCGGAGAGAGTTGAGTATTCCAAATTTATGGACTCGTTACCAAATAAGTTTGGCTATTGTGATTTCTGTCATGTTGAGCAATAATCTTGAGGAGCAATTGTTACGATTTCTGCAGAAAATTACTAACCCTGCAGAAATAACACTTGTTCATGGAGTGCGTTGAAGAATTTGGTGTCATATTTAGAGCTATTATTATGTTAATTATAAACCGCGTAATCTCTCAAATCAATCATTACGTTCTCTTTCAATTTTTGAACTGCTGGACGATCCAAACCTGTGTAGCTCTACAGACAGTTCACTTATTAGAGAATGGAGACATTTT
>JZLH01S0382028.1:45067-57032 GCA_001188425.1 Eucidaris tribuloides | reverse complement strand
CCCATTTTCCTGATTTTGACATTTTGATACCCTTTTCACTGTACGCGCGTACATCGCCCGACCGTAAAAAACAACTTTTTTACGCGTTTTTTCACACGCTCATGGTGTACACCTTGTAATGACAGTGCCCCCTCCCCTCCATGGGTTGGCCGGATGCAGTGGAGTATCCAAGTCCGGGGGGGGGGGGGTGATCGTCATTGAACGTATACAGGCCGTGATTACAACTATAGGCCTAGTTCTGTACCCATTTCACCCCGGAAATCCTACTTTTGCATGCTTCAATTCAGTGTGAATTTGAAGGTGAAAAAAATCTGACAACTATTGCAAGAAATGTTATGACTATCTTCATATTATCTGCTTATCTCTATAAGGAAATAGGGTATAACGATTCTTTCTCACGAACTTCCTTTTTGCCGCAGAACAATAACAAATAGAACATGGATATTTCAACTAGCTACAATTATGATATTGAGTTATGATAGGCCCTACTTGTGACTATGCCAACGTTGATTATAAGGGTACTCTGTGTGTGTGTATTATACTGCCTACTGAATGATATGGGGTGATATGACCATATGCGCTAGCAAAATGCAGGACCTCTCTATACAATTTGTGTCACTTGATAGTATAACTATAACCTGATCCGTTGAGAAGACGCAGTAGAATTATTGTACTGCGACGTGTTTGGACTTACCTATCGGGTCGATGTTTTATGTCTGCATTTTCAGTGAGCCGTCTCACAACGGATCCCAGTTCGAAATTGCCGTCAGTATACCTCGTTTGACTACCCACAGCCTGGCGGGTCCATTCGGCTGCTTTGTAACTCACGCACACATGGAAAAGAAACGACATGCACAATGCTATCGTCTGAAAGAAGGCTTTAATCGACAGCGCCATGTTCAGTAATATCGCCTTATGGCTGCAAACAAAATAATGATACACGGTCAGTCCGAGAGACGTAACCAGTACCAAAACGGGAAGTGGCGACAACAGGCTATGGATAAACATTGGGCTACTACCGTGCGCAAAACGCATCGAAATTCGAGTATGTAATAATACTCAAACGGGGAAATCCCTGACATAAACAAAGATTGTCAGGAGCTCTGCTCCCTGGATCTAATTTGCATGATACATACGGTAAATACATGTAGGTGTATGGGGTAAAATTTAATACAATCCTGGACAAAACTTTGGAATATGTTTTTTTCTTTGCGTAGCCCTGTTTTAAAGTGCAGATTTCTTACAAATAATGATCAATTACCCATGTAGAACATATCATTAGTAATTAATTAAAAAATGTCAAATGAGCTCGACTCAGGGCGGCGCCAGGGTAAAATTTTAGGAGAGGCGAAACTCGTCGGGAAAATTTTGCCCGCCAAACAAATGTTTTACAAGCCAAAATACAAGCCGAACAGCGTCCGACAAGCGGGGCAGGGGCTCAAGCGGGCAGGGGACCGACGAGCAACGACGACAAAAAGCATTTTTTTGCCAGCCATTTTTTTTTTACTAGCAAAATCAACAATAATTTATGAGGGCGATATTTTCAAAAAACAGTAAAATTCCAGTCATTTTAATAATAAAATAGGGGTGGCCGCCCACCCCCTGACCCCCCCCCCCCCCGTCGGCGCCGCCCCTGTCTCTACTTCAGGACATGCAGGAAACTTTTCCTGATATGACTGAAAATTGCATTTGGTAGAAAAATATATATTTTATTCCAAACTTTTATCCATGACTGTAATATCGAATAATGATGAATGCATGTCGAATATAGCTTGATAACTTTTGTATTATAGGCTTTGGCTATGACTGTGGGAGAAGGGAAATTCCATCGTCATTACTTAGACATTCACATTGCATTTACATCGGACGTCTATTTATTTTAGTGAACCGTTTTTCCATAATGTAGGGCTTTTTGTCTACTGCTACTGATCGGACCACATTCTTACAATAAACGTGTTTTGATAATGATAATGATGATGATGATGATGATGATGATGATTATCATTACTTTTGATAATATTAATAATACTAATATTAATAACAATAGTAGGCCTAAAGCATGTTGATTGAGTGATCACGTTGTTGATGATGATGATGATGATGATGATAATGATTAGAAGAAGAAAGTAAGAAGTATTATCGCAAAGGTTCCTAAGGCTTCTCTTCTTGCTTCTCTCTTCTTACGTCATCTTCTTCTTCTTCTCTCTTCTTCTTCCTTCTCTTCTTCTTTCTTCTTTCCTTTTCTTTCTTCTTCTTCTCTTCTTCTTCTTCTTCTTCTTTTCTTTCTTCTCTTTTCTTTCTTGACTCTTCTTCTTCCTCTTTACCCTTCCAGTCTTCCTCTTCCTCTTCCTCTTCTCTCTTATTGTACGTCCAATCTTCTCATATTAATGAATCTATCAGTGAGTATATAAAAAAGGCGACTAGTTTTTGACAAAGTCTGATCAAAGATTTTGTTTTCAAATATTAGTCGTAACAATTTTGATATAATGACCAGAATCCCTGAAGTCTACTCTTTCAACATGCCCATAAAAAGAACAAGTTTCGATACCGCATCGACGAACGACGGAATCGTTTTTGTCGGGGGTTCAAAAAAAGAGGCTTGTACCGAAAATGGCAGAAAATAGAAAGTATGACAATCCAGACTTCTTGCTATCAGCAGACATCCTCATGAACCTGTTCATTAATCTTTGCCATTTAGTTTTCCGATTAATAGCCTTTCAAATTCATGTGCAAAGCTATTTTTTACCTTGATTTTTTTTCCTTCCATTTTAATAATATGTTCCTTTTAGCCATTGAATTATTCTTCATGAGGCTAACTTATTTGATTTTTTTTTGGTCAACCACGACGCAGATTTGCATTATTCATGAGAACTTGTAAAATTTATCAAATCCTTTCATTGGTGTGCAAGCAAAGGTATAGTGCCGTTGAAAGACATTGAATCCTTTCCTAGTACTGTTAGAATTGAATATTGTCGCTTTCAAGCACAGGTCACTGTTCAGAACAATGGTCCCGTGCACAAGTATATGATAGCAAGCATGGCAAGACCTCAAAGTGTCACCGGTGCTCAGACTGAATTTTGAAAGCAATAATTCGTAATTGCAAGATATATGAAAAGGTTAAAGAGGAAGTCTGCTATATTTAGCCAAGAATCGATATTATTTCCATTTTCTGTCCATTTTGACCAGCTAAGCCTTTTTGTTGAACCCCCGACAAAAACGTTCCCGTTCACGGCTCCTACCCCGCCGCAGTCCCACGCTCTAAGCATGAACGAAACTTATATCTTTTAAAATGCATTTGAAAGATGTCCATGAGCTATTCTAATTAACAGTCAAAATATCCATAATTTGAAAACAGAAATTTGGAATAGACTTTCCAAACTGTCGCCCTTTTTTGATACCACTGTAGCCTAATAACCTCTTTGCCTTGTTACTCCGGGATCCACTCAATTGTGTAAGGCCGTATCTATGTTTTTGACACTATACTTAAACAACTTCATAATCTGGATGTTCTCACGGCAATATAGTCACTCTATCCTCCAATTAGAAAAAGAATAAAATAACATACAAAACATAAAAGCTGATATAGGAATATCACACTTACGTCTTATCCTGTATATTAGCTCAATGTTTGCGTCAGTTCCTGCAACCTTCGTTTAAACTGTACCGAAATTACCGTCGTGGTAAGATTAAAAGATAAAACTATCAAAAAACTACAACATGAAATTGAACCTACTTATACTTGTTTGTGTCTGCGCGCAGTCGGCCGGATCGGCCGGGCCGCGCCAAGAGTGCACACAGCGGCGATCAGGAGCTTCGATGGCTGCGCTAGTGACTAACGGATGCGTGCTGGAAGAAAAGGTAATTGTAATGTGCATTTATGTGAAGATATCAGGTTGTATCCCGAGCCGGCTCACGCTGACCGAGGTCAAGGGACGAGGCCAAAGGATATTTCCGAGGTCAAGACGAGCCAAGGCCTGGGTCTAAAAAAGGCCGAGGCCGAGACAAGGCCAAGGATTTTTCTCAAGACAAAGGCCCAAGGCCGCAGAGGCTGAGAGCCGACCGAGGCCAGATTTTTGGGCCGAAGGCCAAAGACGAGTCAGAACATTTATGGCAAAAGGCAGGATCAAGCAGCAATCTCAACAGAAAATATGTCATTTCATACTGTAAGGTTGTCCTTGTTTGTGACTTTGTGTTGATTCTTATTGTTTATCTCATGGTATGACCCCTCAACTCTCCAACAACACATGCATTAACACTTAATATTCATACCACGACATTACTGGAGCTCTCCTTAATTCCCGATTGGTGAATTTTTGTACTTGTTCTTATCAATGTCATACTATATGCCCTTATTTTGAAAACCACAACCCAGCCAATGACAACGTTGGCTAACAGTGCACTTTCAGTGATATAAGTGCACTGTACTGGTCAGTGTTCATTCAGAGATATCCGCAATCCAGTAGTGGCTCTGCAGACAACAACTTTCGCAAAATTTCACAAATTTTTAATGAAATTTCGTTAAAAGTTGAAAATTTTTTGAAATGTATTTTTTCGTGAAAAAATTCGCGAATTTGTTCGGCGATTATTTTGCACAATTGCGCAAGAATGCACAACCGCACTGATGGCCTACAGGGTCGCCATACAATCAATCCAGTCAATCAGATGCATTTCCACAGTTCGCATATCACACGGTCTACGTAGATCTGTGCCTCTTCAAAGCTAAAAAACAAAAACAAAACAAAAAAACAGTAGCCTAATCGTATGTGGCAGTTTCTCAATAATACAGCTGGTGAGGCAAAATCAGTGCAAGGCACTACGCGGAAATCTTCAACTGTTAACCCACCGCGATAGGCCTATAAAGAACGCTCAAGTGTATCCATTTTACCCCCGGATTTTAAACCCGACCTCGGCGCCGGCTTGCTCGAGATTCCGAGCATTGACCCAAGTGATCCACGGACGAGGCCAGAATTTTCTCCCGAGTCAAGGAGCGAGCCAAGGCGCAGGATTTTCGGCCTCAGCCGCCTCGGAGACGAGGCCGTCCATCGAGGACTACACACTGGAACGTAAATTATTTCGAAACATCTGTAGATACAGAAGGGAAACTGTAAGTTTTAATGTAAACTAGGCTTTACGGGTCTTGATTAAAAGTTGAAAAGGGCGACTGTAATAAAGAGCCGCTGAGCTGAGCTTGAAAGCGAAATCGAAGATGTATTGAGTCTGTTTAAGTCCTCACACCTAAATACTTTGTGTTGTTTCGGCTTGTGATTAAGCGATGTATCTATGGTATTGAGGTTTTGGATTAGTGTTTGTTTAGTGTTAAACCCCAGCTCAGGAACCTGTGGACTCGAAAGAAACATGGCCACTAACGTATCGATTACTGTAGTCGATAGCATTAACAATACAATAACATGAGTACGGTCATGACACACAAGGGATATCTCCATAGCTCACGTACAAAGTACACACGTGTGTCGCATCTCTGTCCATGACTGCTACACGATATCACTTTGACCTCACAACTTGAAATACAAATCGAAAAAATGAAAAAATTACTTGAAAGTTCATCACTTAAACACATTAGAATATCAGAAATAAAAAGACTTACCATTCCTTATCTTTTATCCGTCAAAATAGGCTACAACCCTAATTACAGAAGAGTTTTTGCAATTTTGGAAAGTTCCACTAAATCCTTGCGCTGTGATTGCTCATTATGGTAAAACCCGGAAGTCCTGGCGCCACCGTGTGACCTTTGAGTGACTCCATTTGATCGAACATGTCTTTAATCCAAGTCATAGTTATTTTTTTGTTGGACTTCTTGTAAACCTGAACCATATATATTGAAGGGGAACTGACAAGTAGTTAGTAGCATAGCAGTTATAAATACCCATTCAAAATATCTGGGCTGATCTTAACATCACAGCTTCCGCAATCTCTCCGATTGTGTGTTCATTGATGAATAACGAACATTTGGACAAATTAAGCCAATTCACAGGAGGTCCTGCGATCACTGTGTATGCTATTGTTGTTCCGCGCTGAGTTAACTAGGGTGCATTCCGGCGCGCATAACGTACTCGGCAACAAAGATGCCACACGTAGAGGAAACCTACCGGTATCGGATTTGAGCCATGTAAGTTGTAGGGGATACGCTACGGGAAAATGACCTCCGTAGGGGAAACGTAAGGGTTTGATGATTTTGTAGGATGTAGGATTTTGACAAATTTCCAAGGAAATTCCGATTAATAATCCGCACCATTTTGTCATCTGCGGTGAAATTTGTAGAGAAAAAACCGGGAGAAAACATAGTTCGAATGGGAAAACATGTTAATTAGCTAAGGGAAAAGTGGTCGTCCCGGTAAGAAGGAAAAAATACGCATGCGGCGTAGGGGGAAATAAATTTGAGTGGCAGCCCTGATAGCGATTGCAGTATGGTTAAGCCACCGCACACAACACGACTTTGTCGACGACTGCAGCGCGACTGGCATCCGAAGTAAAAAAACAAAGCTATATTTCGTTCACGCGTGCCATTTATTTCCGGGATTATTCAGCATGCAAATCTTTAAGTCGTGCGACGGAAATCGCATAGTGTGCGTGGCCTTTATCGTGAAGTGCGCCGCGCCGCTTTATTACAGGTTTTCAATTATTTGTTCAAACGTACGTTATTTTCCCATCAAATAACAAAAAATGAATGAGAGTGCTGTAAGACATCCCGAGAACAGAATATCACGCGGGGAGATGGGCTGTCTGTCAGTGTATGCATAACTTGTCGCCGGCCTCCGCCTGCGAACATATTGTGACGTGACGAACGTGTACTATAACAGTACCATGCGCCGTAAACGTGCCGTCAGGTTCAGTAAATCGCACCGTGATATTTTATGATGTCCGCGTGCTGATCATAATACTTAGTGACGCCCCTTGCTTAGTCCAAGTTTTTTGGCTTCCATGGCAACATTTTGTGCCATAAAAACGAAACCTTATTGTCGCCATCCTCAAAAATGTCGTCAATGGCGCTGAAACCCCTGCTGAATAGCCTCTGTGTGCCAAGGAAGTAAATCGTTGGTAGTGTGGTGTCCTGCGGTATAATGCCCATATATGTGTTTGTGTGTGGACTGTGATGTGAGTCTCTGTGTACACGAGACACACAACGTACTGTGTGGGCTCACGTCTACACCAGAAATTTGACACTTCACAGAAACAAACAACCAGCACAAGAACAAACATAGACCTAGCACAGCCTCATCAGGCACATAATGACTTGAACAAACAGGCAAGAACAGATACATATGTTAAAGAAAAAAAGATGAAATATCAAAATAAAAAATAAAAAGTAAAAAGAAGAAAAAGATTGTATATTCCATGCATATAAATCACATTTATTAAAATACATGTATTGGCATAAAATTGATTCCATTCATATCCATCGCAGTTATTTTTCTATATCCACTTATTCCTTCATCGCACCATCCATCCTTCCAATCTTCCTTCCTTCCACCCATCAGCAATTTATTCATCCATTCACTCATTCCATCACTTCTTCCTTGTCATTCCATTAATGATCAATCTTTCTTCCATCATACCATTCCTTCCTTCCTTAGTATATCCATCCATTTATGTATCCCTCACTCATTCATATACATCCAATCCATTCCTTCTTCTATCCCGAACATATTCATGTCGTCCATCCATGTCAATATTCCATCCATTCATGAAAAGTAATTGCTGGAGAACTGCAATGTTTAAAATTCAACAAAATCAAAAAATCTTTGAAAAAGACTATTTTGTAACATCGCTATCGTAATACGTGTGTGATCGGGACCGGCCGCCATTTAGCTAGTGAGGAAGAGGCAACGTGCGGCGTAGTCCCTAAACTTTCTCTTCTATTTTGTATTTTTTGTATCCCCCAATGGAATTTGGGACAATTTTTAATTTATTAAGCTTAGAGGGATTCGTTGTCAATATACATCAGGTAATATGGCCAATACGTGAAAAAATATGTGATTCAGTGTATTCATTCCACCGTTGTAGAAACTTGACAGGTTAATTGCACTGTTGCCGTATGTGGTCCATATATGCTTGCATAGCTGACCACATAACTTCAAGTAGGTGTGGGTGCAGCAACCGTGATGTCATATACCTGCATCCCTGGTTCGCATGCACACAGACTGTGGTAATGTGGTCGCTAAGCAGAGCTATAGGCGACCACATACGCCCTCTACTGAAAAAAGGCTTACCTTTAGAAATGCAACGCAAATTTATTTTAAAGGACCGCTACCATACCATTGGTCAACCAACGGCCACGATTTACGCAAATTTTTTTAGAAGTGTCAACCAACAGCCAACGAGACGCATTTTCGCCCAACTCGGCTCCGTTGGTCGGTCCGTCTGGTCAAAAATTTCCTATGACCAGGTTAGGGGTTAGGGTTAGGTTATGGTTCTGGGTTAGGGTTATGGTGTTTAGGGTTAGGGCATCCCCCGTATATCGTGGTACAAAATATTGACCTCACGTAAACGTGTCATACGCTGAAGTAGGGTGAATTAATTCTAAGGCTGTTATTCTTTTAAATTTCTTTACCATAGTATACTTAACGCTGTTATAATACCTGTTCACTACAATTGTGAACAAACATTTCTTGCTCTTACTTTTCGGGCGTAATTTTTGTCCTCCTTTCTTACGCCCAGTAACCTCTACAACACGATCGCCAGTCAACAAACAACCGCAGAAACAAGTAAGTCTTTTACCAGGTATACTATCCATGTAGGACAAACAGCACTCTTAATGCGCATTGGGAGAAAATAGTGAAACACTTCACAACCGCAGACTATTTAAGTCTGAAACAAAGACTACAGGATTTGATTACACAGATTCATACGTGCTCAAAACATTTTATTTTTAAGTTGTATTTCTTAATAAAGACTAATTATTACGTAAAAAATTAATATTCGATGTAATTTAATATTTTACTCAAATTATGTTACAAAATGATTTTCATCAACAAAATTGTGATTTCGAAAGAAAATAAGATCAAACCATTGAAAAAGCCTGCTGGCAGTTTTCATTCGCTGATCCCCCCAGTCCAAATATTGTGCTACGCCGTGTGTGTACGGCAATGAACATCGAGATGGTGCAGCATCGAGGTAAAAATTTCAACACCCATCAACTCAATACAAACGATGGACGCCGTGGAAAACCCCCGAAAATTCGGGTTGAGAGATAGGGGTAAGAAATTGCCTTTCATATTTTATCGTTCTTACTATAGCCTAGATGATTTATTTAATTTATTCCAAAACAGGGGCAACTGTTAGGAGAAATAAGGGCGCATTTTCGGCTTGCAGTGGATATGTCTGCCTTGCGTTGGTAGGTTATGGTGTTTAGGTAGCGGTTAGGATGTTAGGTTAGGATTTGTTAGGTGTTAGGGTTAGGGTATAAGGTTAGGGTTTTAGGGTTAGGAATTAGTGTTAGGGTGTGGGTTAGGCGTTTAGGGACTAGGGTAGGATTAGTGTTAGGTGGATTAGGTTAAGGCGTTTAGGGACTTAGGTTTTTAGGGTTTTGGGTAGGTTAGGGTTAGGCGGTTTAGGTATAGCGGCATTTAAAGTTAGGGTAGGGTTGGGGTTAGGGTTAGGGTGTTAGGTAGGGTAGGCATTTAGGTTAGGGTATGTTGGGGTTAATGTTACGGTGTTTAGGTTAGGGTTTTAGGGGTGGGCGGTTAAAGGTACTGTTGGGGCTGGTGTTAGGGTGTTTGGTTAGGTTGGGGTTAGTGTTAGGTTACGGTGTGTAGGGCATAGGGTTGGGTATTGGTAGGGTTAGGATAAATGTGTTAACTTAGGTTAGGGCAATTTAAGGTTAAGGTTAGGGTTGGGTATAAGTGTTAGGGTTAGGGTGTATATAGGTTAGGGACTTATAAAATTAGGGTGAAGGTAGGGTTTTAGGTTAGGGTTATTGTTACTGTTAGCGTAGGGGTTGTTCGCTGGTCCATTGGTCAGAATTCCCATACGACCTAAGATCAGGCTGTTAGTCCGTTGGTTCAGTTGTCCAAATTCCCCTACACCAGCAATCAAGGCTTTTTGTCCTGGTCCGTTGTCAAATTCCTACAGAACCAGATCATATTATCAGGCTTGGTCCGTTGGTCAGTTGTCAATATTTCCTATGACCAATCGGGCTGATTGTCCTTGTCCCGTTGGTGCCAAATTTCCTACCTACACCAGATCAGCGTTCGGTCCGTTTGTCGATGGTCAAATTTCTATGACACGGAAAACGATTACCGTTTATTGTTGGTTCGCAGTCGATGGCTCTAAACTCTATCGCTATCGCGTTGCGTACCGTGCCACCCGGCAATTGCCGACAAAATAAGCAGGCACTTTGTGTGGCCGGCACCGGTATGTGTCGGGAATATCTCTTCTTGAAAAATTTGCATTTGGATCTAAAGGTACTCCGAAAAAAACGAACAAAGTTGCAACTGTGTGATTGAATGCAAGTGCAACTTTTTATAAATGCATTTGCAATAATTTAGATGCTGGACGCCAGCAATGTTTAGAAAATATTAAAACAGACTTCTGAAATGTTGAGTCCTTAATTTCATACATATAATGTTTAAACAGATTATAAGACTACCATACAAAACAAAATTTTCAGTAGAGGATGTAAGGGCTGAATTTCAGAGCAATTTTCTGTGGCCAAACCCGCATGAGCTGGCCCAAGCCAATTAACTTTGTACCAAATTATGGAGCCTGTCCCCATGTGTTGTTCGATGAACATCACATTGTTCAAAACGGCTAAACTTGAAGAAATGAAACTGAAACATATTGTCCAAGTACTACAAATCACATGCTGTCAGAAGAGCAGGAGTACCTTTAAAATGCAAACGCAAATTTTTCAGAGAAGCAGAATATCCTGACAGACAATACCCTGCCACAGCCCACACACCAGCTTGTTAGCGGCCCAAACGGCCAACGGATCGCAACGCCGATAGCTATAGGTGTTTAACGTTAGGCCACGCGACTGTCGAACCAACAAATAAAAGGAAGTAACTGTTAATCGCGTGTCTGGGCGAGGAAATTGACCAACGGAGCCAACAGCCGAAACTGTCTAGAATTTAGCCACTGAACCAACGACCAACAGCCTGATCTGGTCGTAGAAATTTGACCAAACGGACCAACGAACCAAACCATGATCTGTCGCGTAGGAAATTTGACCGACGGACCAACGAACCAACAGCCTGATCTTGGTCGTAGAAATTGACCAACGGAGCCAACACCTATCTGGTTGAAAATTTGACCAATCGACCAACGACCTAACATCAGCTGATCTGTTGTAAGGAAATTTGGACCAACGAACCAACGGAGCCAACAGCCTGATCTGGTCGTAGGACATTGGCCAACGGACCAACCGAACCAACACGCTAACCCTCACTATGCCAAGACAGCCCTAACCTAACCCTAAATAAACCCTAAACACCCTAAACAACTAACCTACCTAAACATCCTACACCCTAACCCTAAACACCCTAACACTAACCCAAACACCTACACCCTAAACGCCCAACCCTAACACCAAACACCTATACCCTAAACACTAACCCAACCCTAAACGCCTAAATGCCCTAGACCCTAACCACCCTAAAACACTAATCCAACCCCTAAACCCTAACACTAACCCTAAACACCCTAACACTAACCCTAAACACCCTAACCTACCCTAAACACCCTAACCCTTAACCAGAACACACCCTAATACTAACAACCCTACCCCAAATGCCCACCCTAACCCTCCGAACACCCTAACCTAACATAAACCCCAACCTAACTAAATCGCCGCTAACTAACCTAACACTAATCCAAGACCGTAAACAACCCAACACCCTACACACCCTAAACCCTAAACACCTAAACAACCCTAATCCTAAACACCCTAACCCTAAACCACTAAAACTAACCCTAACCCTAACCCTGGTCAATAGAAATTTGACCAACG
>JZLH01S0382028.1:34959-45042 GCA_001188425.1 Eucidaris tribuloides | reverse complement strand
CCCCCCCCCGGGGGGGGGTGACTCCCGTCCATTGAAACGTCTACACGGCCGTGATTCCACACTATACCGTTTCTGGACCATTCTCACCCCCCGGAAATTCTACTTCTCCCTCGCCATGGCTTCCAATCCAGCTGCTGAACTTGCAAGGGCGAAAAATCTGCAATCTATTCGCGCACAGCAAATGTCTCATGACTATATCTTCCATATTACTCCCTACTCTGCTCTGCTATACCCCGGAACTACGGGCTAAAAAAACCTACTTCCATCAGATACACCGCATTCTCTCTCTCCAGAAGCTTCCCTTTTTGCCAAGCACAATAACCAAATACGCCACATCGCGATCACGCCCCTACAATCCTCTAACTAGGCTACCCAATTATGATCATGACGTCCTTATCGATTACCTCTGTGACTCCATCGCCAACGTTCGATCTCATACAGGGTACCTTCGTCCTGCTCGCTCGTACTCTATACCTGGCCCTACCTCGACACCATGACTACTGGGTGCTGATATGCCACCCATCCAATGCGCTCAGCCAACCACGCCACCCGACCCCCCCCCCCTCCCTTTATACCTGCCATTGTAGTTCACTGTGATCAGCTATAACCATCAACCCCACCCTCGCATCGTTGAGACAGCACGCCCCCCAGTACGAATTATAATAGAATAACCCGGCGACCGTGCTTTCCGGACCTTACCCATGCCGCGGTTGATCCGTCTTCTCATGTCTGCATTTCTCATGGCCGTCTCACCAACGGATCCCCAGTTCGACACGACTTGCCCGCATCACCGCCTATCACGCTCGCTCTTGACTCACCCCCCCCACACCAGGCGGCGTCCCATTCCGGCCTCGCTTCGCCCTAACGTCCCAACCCGCCAGCCACAAATCGGAACAAGACAACCGACATGCACCCACCCCACTGCCCTACCGCTCTCGAAAGTAGGCTTCTCAATCGCACCACGGCCGCCACTGCCTTCCAGTAATCATCGCCTTCACTTGGCCCTGGCAAACCACAAATAACTGACTACCACGCGTCCAGTCCCGAGAGACGTCAAACCATATACCCCGCCAAAAAGCGGGAAGCTCGGCGACCAACCAGGCCGTAGTGCGACCTACCACAACCATTGCGGCCTACCCGCTACCCCGCCTTGCCAAAACACCGCATCGCCCGAAATTCGACGTATCGTAATCACCTAGCTCAAACCGGGCAACACATGCCTGACATACCAACAAAGATTGTCAGGAGCCTCTGCTCCCTCGATCTCAATTTTGCCACCCTAATACATCACACGCTAAACTACACTGCTCAGGTGTATGGGGTCAAACTTAATCAAAAATCGCTCGCGACACGAACACCTCTTCGAGCAATCATCGCTTTCTCTCTTGTCCTCCTTGCGTAGCCCCTCTGTTTTAAAGTGGTCCAGCATCCCCTCCCTTAACCGCCCACAATAACTGATGCCTAATTACCCATGCAGACATATCATTCAGTCATCTAACCTTCAAAAAATGTCAAATGAGCCTCGACTCAGCGCGCGTGCGCCCCCACGGTCAAACCATTTTAGGACGAGCCGCGCAAACTCGTCCCGGCCGACAACATCTTCTGGCCCGCAACAATCGCTTTACCAAGCCCAAAACTCACCACAGCTCACGAAACAGCGTCCCCGACACAGCCCGCGGCCCCAGGGGCTAACCGCCGCGAGCGGACGGACGAGCAAACCGCGCACGACAACAAACAGCATTTTTCTTGCGCAGCCCATTTTCTTTCCTTCAGCCTACGCAAAATTCCACACAATAACTCCTTTCACATGAGCCGCGCGATATCTTCTCAAACAAACAGTAAACATTCCCATGTCCATCCTTTAACTCAAAAACTAGGCGGTGCGCCCCACCCCCCCTGACCCCCCCCGCCCCCCCCCCCCCCGTGGCGCCGCCTCGTCTCCTACTTCAGGAGCATGCCAGCGAAACTTTCTCCTGATATCGACTGACAATTGCCATCTTGCTAGACAAATATATATTCTCTATTCGCAAACTTTTCATCCGCCATCCGACTGTCAACATCATCCGAATAATGATGACATCGCATGTCGAAGTACTCAGCTTGACCTACACTTTTGTATCTATACGGCTTGGCCCCTATGACATGTGCGCCAGAACGGGAAATTCCATCGCTCCATTCACCTCCTAGACATTCCCCTATTGCCATTCCTCAGATCGCACGTCTATCTTATCTCTCCTAGTGAACCGTTTTTTCCATAACCTCGTGAGCGGCTTTTCTGTCTACCTCGCTACTGACTCCCGCCCACATCCCTTACACTCAAGTGTCTTTGATAATGACTAATCGACATCGAATGATGATGATGATCGATCGATCGATGATGATCGATGACTGGATGATGCACCCGACTGATTTCATCTATTTTTGATCATATTCAAATACATACTACTATTAACTCCAACAATCCCAGTAGCGCCCCTAAAGCCATCGCTTGATCCTGCATCCGCGATGCCATCGCTCCCTGATGATCCGATGATCGACTGATGATGCATTGATTAGAACGAAGTACTCAATCCCTACTCGCCAGTTGCTCCTAAGCTTTCCCTTCTTCTTCTTTCTTCTTCCTTCTTCCTCCTCTCTCTTCTCTCTTCTCTCTCTCTTCTTCTCCCTTCTTCGCCTTCTTCCTTCTCTTCCTCCCGTCCTTCCTCTCCTCCTCCTTCTCTTCCCCCTTCCTCTCCCTTCTTCTTCTTCTTCTTCTTCCTTACTTCTCTTCCTTCCCCTCTCTCCTCTTACTTCGCTACGCGTCCCCAATTCTCCTCATTATCCGATCTACAGTGATCATTCAAAAAAACACGGGACCAGTTCTTGAACCACAGTCTTATCCAAACTTTCTGCCTTTCACAATCTAACCTGATGTCTATACTTTTGATGTCTAATCAGACCTGCCCCCTCGCAACTTAAATCTTCTCAATGCCCATCTAAAAGAATACATTTCGTTCTATGCCTTCGCACGCGAACACCGCGACACGTTTATTGTCGGGGGTTGTAAACAGAAAACGAGGCTTCGTACGGCCAAACATGCGCAGAAAATGCAGCAAACCTCATGATTCAGACTCTTTCCTGCCTTAATCCACGCCCGCGCCGAGCACTCTCCTCTGAACTCTTTTGCATATCCTTGCGGCCCATTCACTTCCTTCGAATATCCCCCCGCCTTTCAAACTTCGCATCCCTTGCCCAAAGCATTCTATTCATACTCTGATCTTTCTTTTTCCATTTCTAATATGCTCTCTTTAGGCATTGAACTATTCCTTCATACCCAGCCGCCCTACTTACTTTTTATCTTTTTTTTTCATTTTCTCTGCGTCAACCAGTAAGTAAGCGGGGACCTTTGCATTATCCCATGAGACGAGCGCTTGTACATTTCATTCAATCCTTTCCATTGTGTGCAACAAGTTATCAGTCGCCTCATTCGAAAGACATGCAATCTTTCCTGTTATCCCGTCTACGAACCCTTCATATTCGTCGCTTTTCAGGCGAGCACCACCCTGCTTCAACCCGCCCGGCAATGACAATGTCCCCTTTCGCAGCAAGTATCACCCTCGAGCAGCAACCATCGACCAAGACCTGCAGTTCCAGCCGTGTGCTCTCTGTAAACTCGAATTTCTTTAAACGCAATAATTCGACATACCATGGCAAAGCATAACTGAACAAGCCGCCTAAGAGGAAGTCTGCTAATCTAGCAAGCAAGCTCTGATCACTATTTTCTCATCTTTCTGCGCCGCCGCCCCCCCGCCGCCCCCCAAATTTTGACCGCACAGCGCTCTTTATTTTCTTGAAGCCCGACAAAACGTTCCGTGTCACGCTCACAGCATAAAGAAACTTATTTCTTTTCAATGGCCATTCTGAAAGATGTCGCACGCAGCGCATCCTATCCTAACCCATCGCAAAATAATCATAGCATCTCCGAACAAAATTCTTGATAGCACCTTTCCCAAAACCTGTCCCCTTTTCGTGACTACCGCCACTGTCACGCCCTATAACCGCTCCTTCTGCCCCTGTGTAGCCCTCCCCCTCAGGGATTCCACGTCAACTGTGTTAGCGCCTATCCTCCCCAGCCGGGGCGCGGGGGGGCAGTCCAAACATAATGTTGTACACATGCGTGACCAAAAAACGCGGGTTTTTTAAAGGGGTGTTTTTCAGTTTTAGACGCGGCCCGCGCGTGCACGCGTTAAGGGTATCAAAAACACCGATTTTCAACAAAAAGGGTGGTTTTGAAAGACTGTTCAAACGCACCCCGAAGCTTTTTTTGACAGACTATAGTCAAACGTATTTAGGGTATGTTTGGAGGCTAAAATGTGTAAATGAAGCACACGAAAAACTCGTTTAGGGGGTTATTTTGCACACAGAGAAAAACTTGTTTAGGGGGTGTCTGGAAATGATTTGGTCACGCATGTGTAGCCTACAGCATTATGTTTGACTGCCCCCCGGGGCCTATCTATTGTTGCGACACTAATCTTATACTTTATAATCTGATGTTCTCAACCGGCAATATAGTTACACTTCTTATCCTCAATTAAAAAAAATAAAAATAACAATAAACAAAAACAATAAAAAGCTGTATAGGCTAATCATCACTTACTCTTATCTGTAATTGAGTCAATGTTTGCGTCAGTCCTGAACCTTCGTTAAAACCGTACCGAAATTACCGTGCGTGGTAAGATTAAAAGATAAAACTATCAAAAATAACAATGATTGAGCGCGCGTCGGGGGCCGGAGCGGCCGGGGCCGCGCCGGCACACAGCCGCGGTACGTACGCGATCAGGAGCTTCGATACTCGATAGTGCTGCGCTAGTGACTGGATGCGTGCTGGAAGAAAAAGGTAATGTTGTAAATGTTGCATTTTGTGAACTTATTATTTCGTAACATCTGTAGATACATGAATGAAACTTGGTAATGTGTTTAATGTAAACTAGAGCTTTAGGTCTTGATATAAAGTTTGAAAGGGCGATGTAATAAAGAGCGCTGAGCTGAGCTTGAGCGAAATCGAATGATGTATTGAGTCTGTTTAGTCCCACACCTTGAATATTGTGTTTGTTCGGTTGGTGAATTAATGCCTGATAGTCTTATTGGGTGATTTCAGGTTTTGGATTAGTGTTATTGTTAGTGTTAAACCCAGCTCAGGAACTGTGACTCGGAAAAACATGGCCACTAACTATCGATTCTGTAGTCGATAGCTTAACAATCAGAGTACAGTCATGAACGTGATGTCATAATCCTGCATCCCTTGTTCGATGAACATCACATTGTCAAAACTGCTAAACTGAAGAAATGAAACTGAAGCAATTGTATGGTACTACAAATTCAACACTGTCAGAAAGGCAAGTACTTCCCTCATAATTTCATGTAGACTATTTGACTCATTTCATTATGTCTTGGATCTAGTTCTTTCAAAATCTAAATACATCTATGTCATGTATTGTAATTGTTCTTTCTGCTTACCGCGTGCCATTGTGCTGCCATACACATTACACATACAACTGAGAGACCCAGCTGGGTAAGCCGAGACAAAAATAACACTAACACTAACAACAAACTTGAAATGGTCATTTCCTAAATCCCTAGGGGCTAGTGTTAATAATGGGACTAATGCATATACACCAGCAACCCAGCTGTGTTCAGCAGACAATTTGTAACACTATCTGCAACACCAACTTCCGGATGTGCATCATAATTTCGGGGTCAACTCGCTGACAGTGACACTGATCGATTTCAAGTTTCAGATTAACGCCCGTGTTATTGTTAAGATAATACTAGTTAACACGGACACTAATCCAAAACTTGAAATCACCCATTGGGATTGGTAGCCTGACTCTGTGAACGATTCTAATACCAGACCAAAATTGAACTTCTGAATAAATATATTAATTTCAGCTTTAATGATTTCTTCAGTTTAAACATGGACGTTTGGTGCAAAACTGTTTCATTTCTCATCTTGAATTTAAAAATTCTGTTGAAAAATGATCTAATGGTACAGTTGGGTACCGGATATTTTAACCACTTGACTGCTGTACGCTATAATGTGCACTGAACCCCTGGTGCTGAGGCATTTTTTTACACACACAAACGCCGTTTCTTTTGAATGGGACTATTAGCAATTAGGACTTGAACCAACACACACTCTAGGGAAAAAAAATGTCAATGTCTATCAGATTTGCTATTTCCTATGTCCATAAAATAATCGTCCTCACTTTCTGACACCTCAACAGATCCTTCACTAAAATCATCTTTGGTTCTATCTTCAAAGGTTTCATCAAATATGTTCCGATTTTCTTGCACTGTAAGTCGCCATCTTGAACTGAGATGCTGTACACTTCACTAGGGATGAGCTCACAAATCACAGCAAAAGCCTCAGTAATTTTTGTGGAAGAGTGCCATCTGTTGTCCATAGTCTCAATTTTGATATTCAGGTGCTGTTTGCACAGTAGGGGTATGACTAGCGCGGTGCTGACTCTTCATAACACGCAATACGATGAGCACGTAATATTACGTGATCCGTACACAATGTACACTCGCCAGGCACGTAATATTACGTGTTCGCAGTCAAGTGGTTAACCCTGTATGCTGTCTTTGTACATGATTTAACAGTTGGTAAGAGAAAATGGCAGACAGATGTAAGGGGTAGTATAGCATCTTGACAAACCTGTCAGGCGTGTCCTCTTTGGGCATGGTCACCGTCACATTTCAATTCTTGATCAGCAGGTAGATTTGAATGCACACTCAATCGGCTCTTAACAGTCAATGCAATGCCATCAATTGGTTGTTGAAATGCACTGCCTTCTATTATAATGGTAAAAATTGACTGATTATAACAAATTCATGTCCTCATCTCAAGCACAGTCTACTATGTATGCGGTCCTGAGCAGAGCTGTACGGACCACATACACCCAACACTGAAAAAAACCTAGCCATTTGTGTACAATGTAGAATGAATGCAATGGATAAAAAATATTTCATCCATTGCAAAATTTAAATGCGGGACCCATACATGTATGTTTAATGAAAAGTTAAAACGGACTTCTGAAATATTGAGTCCTTAATATTCATAACATAGACTAGCCATATCAAAGCAATATTTCAGTATAGTCTGGCAATTTTCTGTGCCATGACTGCAAAAGAAAAGCCACCCATTACTTTGTACACAAAAGTATGGAGCTGTCCCTATGTGTGATTTCAAGTGAGAACTGTTCATGAGACTTATAAACTGAATGGTTTAAGATACAACTTTACAAATAGATGTAAACTGTGAAATCAAAATTGAAAACAAAAGAGATTGATGGGAAGAATTAATTGCTTAATTTGCCCCTGGACCATAAGAGGTGGGTCTGTTTGTGTTGTGTTTGTGTGACTGCCTGTGTGTCTGTGTCTGTCTATGTCTATGTTTATGTCCTTTTCCTTGTATGTCTATATTTTACCATTTTATCGGTGATTTCACACACCGGCGAATGTATGTAGGTTTGTAGGAACAGATTCGCCAGTACGTAATGTCACCGACGATTTGTCACTGTGAGTCTTACGTAAATGGAATCCATGTCAATAGAATGGATGTACATTATGTAATCCCCCCTACCCCCTCCCCCCCGAAAAAAAACCCCTGATGACTATTTTGAACAAATAAATGCAGTCAATTTCTCTCTAATACAGGATTCACAATTTTTGCATGTAAAAAGATTCTTTTTTACAAATGGTGCTATCAGCATGTTTCTATTGAGCATCCTTTAATTATCCAGTTAAAATTTAACCAGCTAATAGCTGTGAACAGTGTGTTTCTATTGGATTACATTTTCCGCAAAGTTCGATAGATCGTCTCGGGTTTGCGAAATTGCCGGCTAAAAGTTCTTTGACCTGGGTTGCCGCAAGGTATTGTGGGACGACCAAGGTCAAATTTATGCTCAGACACTCGCGTGCTGCAGCCAGGGGTCATTTATTCTGATCATGTGGTTTTGTTGATTTCCGATTTCTTGCCGGCAAATACCACAGCGGGCTGTTTCTATTGACGTCGTACAGTATCTTACATTATCTCTCGTTGCTATTATCCTAGAAAAAAAGGATAATTAGTGGCTAAACTTTAATTGGTAAAAATGTCTGTTTCTATTGGCCACATTTACTCCATTTGCTGGTTCATTCCAGAAAACTAACTCCACTAGAAACATGCTGTATGCTTTGCATAATCAATGACTCGTCATCTTTTTCAAATGAATATGTTGTAATGGTCGTGATTACACTATCCATATTTTGTGTTTATAGATTTTCCAGCCATCATGCCTCAGCCCAAAACATGTGGCATGTTGGTGTTACTGATACTGGTCACCGTTTCTGCACTAGGATGCATCTTGACATGGATGTTGCACTATTTGACAGTACCTGTGAAGTATCACGGCAAACCACACCCACTTGGAAACACGCCCCCTTTTCCTGGTCCATCAGCTGATAACTTATGGTGGTTTGTTCAGGTAAGTGTGAAATGCGAGTCCTTAAAAAAATATGAAACACAAATTTAAAACCAAATCTCTCAAACTTTAAAAAAGTATCATCAAAACTGAAATCAGATTCAGAGACTGGTAGCATAATTATTTTTGTTTCCTCTGGTACATTGGTCATTTGTATGTGGTCATGAGTGACTGCTTAGCTTTCAAGTTTGTAAAACATATTAAAATTGCATGTGTGTAGGTTTTGACTTGTAGTGTGCATGTATGACTGGTTGCTTTGTTGTGAATGCTCTGACCAATCTCAAGACAAACTCACCACAAACTACACAAACTTGTACAGACGCAAACAAATACTATGTGAGTAAAAAAAAATAGGATTGTTTTGTAGTTAGGGGCATAAACTTTCAGAAGAGTGTGATTTTCTTTCAAACTTCAAATGTTAGTGACACATGTCTATTCTATTTTTTTTCTACACATTTAATTGATTCAATATTTCTTATTTTGAAAAACTATAATTTGTATTAATTCAATTCTAGCTGATGTTTGAATTTGAATAACAGTATCAATGATTGTCTACTTGGCAAACTAGCGCACCACCAGGCACCAGTAGCCCATTGGGGTTACACCAGGACAAGTCTGTGCCCCATCAGCACACAAAGATCTAAATAATATTACTGGCTGATGTAGGGACAGTGATTTTCCGTTTCAAGAAAAGGCCTTTTCCGATTCCAATAATCTGGAATTCCGTTTCAACTTGTCTGAAAAATGGAAATTCTGTTTTACCATAGACTTTGTATACATGAAGAAAAATGACAATTCCGTTTACATAAAACTTGAAACAAATATTTCTCGCTGTTTTTGTGCTTTTGTGTCAACTTTTTCTAATTTTGGTTCTGAGTTTCGTGTTTTTTACTTTCAAAAAGTAAAAATTTGGAGAAAATAGAAGTTTTCCATGATTTTCCGTTTGAAAACTCATTTTCCGTTTCAAGTTGTGATTTCCGGGAATTCCGTCTATTTTCCGTTATCGCGAAAAATCACTGTCCCTACAGGTTTGCCAACTTTTTTATGCCTCCGCAACGAAGTTGCCGGAGGCATCATGTTTTCGGGTTGTCCGTCCGTGCGTCCGTCCGTCTGTCCGTCCGTTACTGGATCTCGTTACCGCGATAACTTGAGAACCCCCGATCGGATTTTGATGTAACTAGGACCAAGTATGTACTATGAGCCACTAATGAACTGATTAGATTTTGGAGCTGAAAGGTCAAAGGTCAAAGGTCACCGGGCCTTAAATATGTCTGATTTGGGCTCGTTACCGCGATAACTTGACAGCGGCTGGTCAGATTGTCTTGTAATTTAGGTGAAGTTTGTATTATGAGGCACCAATAAACTGATTAGATTTTGGAGCTGAAAGGTCAAAGGTCACCGAGCCTAAAATATGTCTGATTTGGGCTCGATACCATGATAATTTGAGAACGGCCTGTCAGATTTTTATGTTATTTGGGTGAAGTATTATTATGAGGCACCAATAAACTGATAAGATTTTGGAGCTCAAAGGTCAAAGATCACCGGGCCTTAAATATGTCTGATTTGGGCTCATGACTGT
>JZLH01S0382028.1:15966-27350 GCA_001188425.1 Eucidaris tribuloides | reverse complement strand
CAGTATAGTGTTTCCGCGACCGGCAAGTCAGGAACAAAGATACTGTTTGATATTGTTCGGAAGATTGACTTGTCGATTTCCCTTGGTGATTTGGCCCAAGAATTCGTTCGTTGTCTTCCTGACCCGTACGTCGCTAAGGCAATGAAAGTCGGGGCGGCTGAAACGGGTCCTTTCAAGGATGTATTGTTGTCGGAGCAAAGTTCCATACTGTCAGACATGGGGTACAGGTTCATTGTGTGCTACTACGACGCACCAGATCGCGAAGAAGAGCCTGTGACAACAAACGCTCTAGCGGTGTTGATGGCCTCTCCAACTAGATACGCCCGGTCTGTCTTGCCCCAAAAGAAGACGCGAAGCTCTGGGGTTTCCGATGGTGCGCTCTCAAGCTACGACATCAAAAAAAAAAAAAACTCCGCCCGCTCGACCCTATTTGAAAATGTCATGTTACGCCAATACAACATTTTTTTTTTTTAGGCCTTATTGTTCATTGTGTGCCAATACATGTACATGTACACTTACATGTAGGTTACAATTGATTAAGACCCCCCCCCTCCCCCTGAATATATGAATCCAAAATTTGAAACAGTGTATTTGTTCGCATCTTTCTTAATATCTGGAAGCTAAGAGAAAAGGGTAACTTCTGCAATCAATGATGTTCACGTTTAAATGTCAATTTATTGTCCAGACATACATTCAATATGCTGTATGTAACTGGGTGAGTTTAAGTAGTCTTGAGTGCCTTAAATGCATGTATGGCCAGGCCACTACATCATCAGAAATGGCTTCAGCAATGAGATGCTGTCAGACAACATGGCTCCTTGTAGCTCGCGGTTAAAAATTAATGTTTGCTATTTTCACGAGCCCTCCATTTTTTTCCCTGGGCGAAAATGTGATGTTCGCAAAACATGAGAAGCTCTTTTGTATCACACAAAAATGAAGCACTTTAACATCATCCTTTTCTGTAGTACAAAATGCAAGATTTGCTTTCCAGTGGGTGAATCATGCTAGACCCCTGCCATGTATTTTAAACCCTATTGTCTGATGTCTTGGTTCATTTTCAACCCATGGAAATTAGTAATGACTATGATTGATTTATTGAAACTGTACAAGTACAGGTATGTACTGTAGGCAGCATGCAAATTCAGTGTGTCTTGTCACGTACACTGCATTCACCGTCTTCCTTTTAGATTTTACCCTTAATGTACTTGCAGGTGAATGGCAGACACCCATGGGTTATTTAATTTTGAAAAAAGTAAAATATTGCCAATACTTAAAAAACATTTGTACTTTCTTAACACTGCACTCTTGAGGCAGGTTTTAAGTGGCTCAATTTCCAGATATCACAGTTTGTCTTGTAACACTGCTCTACATACATGTAATGCATGTGTACTACATATTCACCATTGAGCAAGCTTATGTGTGTTTCTCATGTTGACTACATAAGGAAAGTATTTTCATGAGTGTTGTATTCAAATTTCTGGAAATGGGGTAAATTTAGTAAAAATCAATCTTACATGCAGGTGAAAAAAAAAATCACTTTATTCTCATCAAAACACTTCAATATTTTGACAAATCTACATTTTCTTCCTCAAACATATGGCCACTGATATTTTGATTTGTTTTTTTATCATTACACAGACCTTGTGGGAGTACTAGTAGATACAGTGGAGCCTATCACCAGCTGATAGACAATACCGATATAGGATTTCCTGTACCGATAATAAGTCTACTAAATATGAAGACAGACTAAACATGCAAAGCTGCACTATTTCCATCCTTAACGCCCACACAAAATTTAATTTTAACGTACAACAGATTTTAACTTTCTTTGGTCCTCACTACCACCATCTACAGCAAATCATAAATTGTTGTGTGCATACTAGAAGGATGTAAACTTGGAGATGGAAAACACTTCAGAAATAAACAACCCACCAGACAACCATTAAAAATAAAGATCTATACCAAAATGGCTATTGTCTTATTGATGATTAATTAAATGTACATCAACAAAAATAAAAGTATTCAAACTGCAGTGTATTATATGCATGAACTTGTGTTAAAAATGAATTGTTAATTTAACAGAGAATTTAAATATTTTTCAAAAACAAACAATAAAATATTTCATAGTTCAAACACAATATCCAGTGAATTTTCTGGGGTAGCAGTTCATGATGACTTGTACATACATGTATGTATTGGAATACTGTCTGTGGTAGTTTACCAGTATGCCAATTCTAAACTTGAAGGGCTACAGTATCAGTAAAAAGACAATTTACCAGAAAGAAATACAGATATGTAGACCGATACAGCAGACTTTTCCTTTATGTTCATCCTGCTAGTCCATAATTCACACGAATGTACAGCATGACAGACGCAAGGATTATCAGGATTCTCATGGTTAAAGGATGCGCCAATCAACAATTAATCTCATCGAGAGAGACACTGTCTATCAGCTTATCACGGTGCGGCATGTCCCTACAGTGTCAATGTACTGTTACTAACTTTGATCAGTAGTACAACAACATGGTACAGCAATAAAAAGAACTCTGAAACTTCACGGGTCACACAAACCAACTTTCAGTAGTTTAATGATTAAACATTTCACAATGGACTTTCTTCATTTCAGGATCAATGAAATAATATGAATTAACTTAGGATGAGAAGCATAATTGGAGGAGGGGGAGGAGGGTAGACTAGATTTTGAACCATATGGGGAAAATTGGCCTACCGCTCCCAACAGGAGTGGACATTCACTCTAAAGCAGTCACTCCTTTTTTAACGGTACATTTGTTCTAACCAATTGCGGGCAAAAATAATCAAAACTTTATCCCCATTATATTTTCAATGTGTACATTTCACAACTGTATTTTTCACCCTCTATATTTTTCCTAAAATCCATGAAAGAATATGAAGCATTGCACATGCATATCTGTGTTCAAATTATCACCAACAGCTACACAACACTTTGTATTATGGGGTGGGGTGTGGGGGGGGGGTATGAATTCATGCAAGTCAAGTCTTGCAGTTCACAAGTTCACAGGCATATTATGTGACTCTGATTTGCACTTTTAGAGAACAACTGCCTGACTGCTAAAACAACTCTGAAATGTAAAATTAGGTACACATATTGGCTTTAAATGGCATATCTAATTGATTGTGACAAGACCTATCAAAATGTGTACATTACCAGTGATTACTTTAATAAAAGATTGTTTTTGCATATTCACTTTTCATCATAGTGTGTGAGGCCAAAGTTTAGGAAGTGGGAGTTAACATTGTACACAAGATTCACTGTCCGTCGATCATGTACATTTGCAAAGATAAAAAAAAATCACCCAATAGAGATTGTGTCCATGAACATTAGGAAACTGAATATGATATGATAAACATACTTTTATGAATGCATAAAAACAGTGTCACTACTGTTGTTGAGTCAACGAGTTTGTAAGTCTACATACAAGAAAAAAATGCTCTTTGTTTATGATGAATTGCTCAGTTCAGAGTCAACTAAAAATGAAATCACTGCAAGATTTTGGAAAACAGACACATAAATAGACA
Source organism: Eucidaris tribuloides (assembly GCA_001188425.1). Classification (NCBI taxonomy): domain Eukaryota; kingdom Metazoa; phylum Echinodermata; class Echinoidea; order Cidaroida; family Cidaridae; genus Eucidaris; species Eucidaris tribuloides. The sequence goes on along the minus strand of JZLH01S0382028.1, from coordinate 23,792 downwards.
TATACGGTGCATACTGGGAAGTAAGGGGAAAGCTCAGACTGATTAGCCATTTCCTTCGTGGATAAACAGAAAAATGAGAGAAAACAGTGAAAGTTTGAGAAAAAAATAGGATAGCTATTATTTTTGAAATTCTAAAGATAATCTCATCTTTTCATTACATAAATAGATAGATGCAAAATGTATGCAACATAACACAGACCACAGGCTGTAAGTATCCTTTGAGAGCATTTTAGCAATATTTTGTGCACACAACGAAATGGAAAGTTGCTCACGAGTACTGTCATTCACTGTATATGTAATGTACAATGTTTATAGAGTTACCACAACTTCATTTATTGCTTGTCTGTTTTTTTTCTCCAACTTTCACTGTGACACAAGATTTTTCTGCTTTTATTCAAACGCACATTGGAAACATGCTAGATTTCCCCTTTAAGGACGTCTGTAACTGCTCTGATAGGATAAGACGTCAGTGCACTTTCTGATTTCTTCATGGCCGACTCTCACTTCCTCGGTGTATGATATACTGATGTTATCAACTGTGGCAAAAATATTTCTCCGGGTGCAACTATCGGTCCATTTCCCTTGTATACAAACCATCTGCTGGGCTATCTGTCTTCTTCCGTACAGCTGAATTGATTATTTAGTATTCTAATGTCACTGATAGCAGCAGTGAAAGATTATTTTCTATTTAAATGTCATTGAGAACCATTACACAAATGGACATTTTTCTTTTTATAGGGTTATTACTTAGAATGCTGGAGCCTTGAAATCATGCATTTAAAATAAATATTCTTCCATACACATGTAGTAACTCTCACATTTCAGGTGAAGTAAACAACATATTGAACTATTAATCAACAACAACAAAAACATAATTGGCATCTAGCATCATATTTATAACTATCAGACAGTCCAGTCAGTTAAGGCAGGGTGTCATAACTCACTTCCCACAAAGAGAATATTTTGGTACCTGATACTGTAAAACATTATACTTTCGCGACATGAGACTTTTACGAATACGTGCCGACGGCCATTTCGCGTGCATAAAACTTTCAAAAAATCACCGACCATGAACAAAAATAAAATACCGCGATATTGCTAGGAAGAAGCATTTGGGCGTTTTGTAAATAAATGATCACTACAATTTACAGAAAATACTTGTTTTCAAATGAAGAAGTGCATTGTGACCGTCGTATCAGTGACCGCGCACTATTACCAGATCCAGTATATCTCGAGTCACTGACTTGTAGAGTACACGATATTGTATTCGCATTCAGAAAGATGTGTAACGTTAGACACAATCTTTCGCGCATATTTTACTTTCGGGAATTTCGACTTCTTGCGAAATTCAAGAGAGTTAAATGCTCATGAAAATTTCTGGTTTTACAGTAGATATATCTTTCCACAGTTGTTTGGTTTATAAAACATTTTATTTCTTGGAAATATAGTGTGAACATCACAATCACTAGTATCAATTGATGAAAGTTTCAAACCACTGAGATTGTCATCTGTCCAAATCTAAAAACTACAGTTTCTTACTAGTATGTATTTAAGCAATTGATACAGCCATTTCTAATCTGACAAGTTTGAGTCTTTGCATGTTACAGTGCACAAGAGATGGTGTGGGCGGGGGGTGGGGGGTGGGCGAGTGGAGAAAAAAAGGCTTAAATGTATGTTAGCTTCTTAACAGTGTATCTTACCGATTTGATTGCTGACTTAGGTGCAAATTTGAAGCTAAACATGTGGACTTTGAAGTTCTTACATCGGATCTCCATCAGCTTCATGTGAGTGCTGTAGCCGACACCTGGTAAGAGCTGTCGTCTCTTGTTTGAACCGACTACTCAGAGATTAAAAACAGAATTGGATAAAAGAGAAGAAAAAAAAAATGCACAAAACCAAAATTTGGTATTATTTTATCTGCAACCATCATGCAGAGTACTCTACAAGTTTATATCACACTCTGTGGAACTTTGTTTTTCTGCATAAAATTGCTCAAGTTACAAAATCTCAGATCTTAAAATTTTTAAATATTTTAAAAACCTGAAACCTGAAAATCTGATTTTATACTTCAGCAAATGGGCTATCCATCTTTATACCCATTGACAGGGGATCAATCTTTTGAAACTATAATGTGAGATTTGGACTGAACAAAATCTGTCGTCATTGCTGCAAGATTGCATTAAAAGGCCATTTTTACCCACAAGTGAGAAATGAGGTTTTGTCACTCCACTGACAATATATGCCATTGATGATTGATGTACGAATCATTTTCCATAGAACATAAAAGTTAACAGCATCTGAATTTACTTCGAAGGAAAATTCAGACAAACAAAAATCAAATGACATTTAAAATACTTCAGCATAAAGGTAATAAAAGATAGTAGGTGGAGGACAGAGGAATAAGCACTGAGAGTAAAAGAGGAACCATAAAATGAAAGGAATAAAGATGCAGGATGCAAATGAAAACTGAGAAAGGAAGAAGAGGAGGAAAGATAAGCAAGAAGACCATGTGAACATACCTTGATATATTTGGCTAACACATGTAAGTGGAATGTCATTTTCTTTGAACAGGTGGTTCCTATGATCCAACTCAATCTGAAAGAGAAGAAAGGTACATTAGGCAATTTGATTAAATATTAATATTGAAGGAATATTAAAACATTTCCCCTCCTACAAGGGGCACCATGTATGTGGAAGTACTAAAAGAGAACAAGCACACACACTAAATTTTGTATCAGAGTGAAACACTCTTTTAAATGACTTCAAAATAGTCCTTATCATTAGACTCATTCACTCATACCAAGCCTGCACACACATGTTCACCACCTCCACTCTCTGGAAAGTTTCTAGCCTGCTGCCAGCAAAGCTCTTGGGGCCAATTGCCAGCTGATACCAAGCTTCCCCTTTCTCTTGAGTACAAATTTAAACTGGCCGGACACAAACACTGTGATGGCATTCAAACCAAATTTTCAGACATAGCCTTTATCGTAGAAGCCATGAAGTTCCCTGGACAATTTTCACATGGTACTGTACAGACCCTCTGATTTGATACTGTGAATCTCCCCTCCCCCACTTAGAAAATAATGTAGGCCTACAGCGTGTATGTGGCAGGTGTTCACCACATTAATTAATAACACTTCAGGTAATTAATTAATCCTTGCAGCCCCTTCTCATGATAATTTGATTGGATGTTCACACACTTGGTTCATGTTTATCACTCTAAACTTCAAGCCTTCATAATGACATTCAGTACCCTGTGCAGCCACTACAAACTGTACAATTAATGATACTTTCTGAGACCATCATGTCTACATGACATGTAAACGTGTTTGGAGGCGTGTGATGTGTATGTGTTGGGTACATGTACATGTATGTGTGTTTGTGTAATGTGTATGTTTCATGTCTGTGTGCGTGTTGGTGTGATATGTACATGTATGTGTGGTTAAGACACATACATGTACACATATACACTATACACACTGCTGTACATTATGAAACACAGACACAAGTTCTTAAAATGTTTAGTGGACAATTCCAATTGGTGTACTTTTAAGTTCATAATTGTGTTTGCTGAATTACAAAAAAAAAAAAGGCAATCCCCTTTCCTCTCATTGTTTCAACTTTCAACACAACTTGTCACATGTTTAGCAATGTTAATGTGTGTCATGGCTACGTTCACACCAATACATAGGTGTGGCCCCACACCCCACCTTTCGATCATTACCACGATTGAACCCTATGACGTTAGGGGATAAAGGTGTGTTGTTCCTGTGATTTACACGCATTACATGAAATCCTTCATGAGGCCAAGCATTCACATATCACATCCCATCACTCAAACTGAACTAAGTTAGTAATAGTACTACTAAATGAGTTTTTACTGTTGTTACATGTATGTGTTTGTGTTTCAAATGCAGTGGCAGTGCTTTACATGTATCCAGATGTGATTTGAGCAAGGCTCAACAAACCTGGGTGCCCGAGAGCCAAGGGCACCTAAAAATCGCAGTTGGGCACTCAAAAAAAAAAAAAGGCAGTGACTTTTTTGGCAATGATCAATTGACTGAAACAATTTGCATGTAGACTGGGCATTTTGATATTACTATCAGGCACTTGAATCTAAAAGTCAAGTGCCCGACTGGGCAGTCCAAAACAAAGTTTTTTGTTGAGGCCTGTTTGAGTCACATTTTGTTTATACATAAGTTAACTCTTAATGTGCCAAAATCACAGATCTGCACCAAATAATACACATAAAGTGAGTCCATAGAGGTTAAAATCCTCTGGCATGTTAAGAGTTAAATATCCCTCAACTTCAAGTATGTATGTTCACTGTTCAGTACTGATAAAAAATACTTTGGCATACATGATACATACTTACCTTATCAATAATTACATGCCTTCACCCTGACATTTCCCCAAGTGTCTGAAATTTATTTTTCACTGATCTTTTCTTTTATCATCAAAGTAACTGCACAAAAAAGTGATTCACTTTTGGGAGGCAATGGCCTTACTCTGAGTCTGCTACTGTCCATACAATGTTAATATTAACTTTGGTCACTCCCCAGTATCTTCAGGGGCTAGATGTTTGACAAGGGCCCCCCGCTGGACCGCTGAATTATTGTGATCCCCCACAAATTTCCTGCACCTGTCAGTGGGAAGGATGTGCAACCTGCAGGATGTTCCCCCGGTTGTCTACTTCGACAGATTTTTTTTTTTCTAGAACTCTGATGGTTTAACTCCTCCTGTACGGTATTGTTATGTGTGTGTAATGTGCATTGTAATGTTTATTGTAATTTCTGCCCATCAACTAGATTTGACAACATGGAGTAAAAAATCATTAGACAGAAATTATTCCCTTAAAAATAATATAAAGGGTATTAGTGTTGCACGACTTCAGCATTTTAGAGAGTCGACTAGTCGCCCACCAATAGTCGCGACTCCGACTATTAGTCGACTATCGGTGTTCAACGTCTTAGTGTGTTCAAGATTGGTGGTGTGGGGTGCATGGATGTCGCAGTCGGAGTCGCAGTGAGTGCAACACATGCGGCAACACATGTATGATAGCATTGCACGATTATAGGCTGATCCAAGTACATTTTGGCAGTTCTGTTTGATTTGCGATCAAAGAGAGATAGGGGATTCATTTCTGCCACAAAATGGTAGATTAATGATTGGTAGTTCTGTTCAATTTTTACGTCTTTTTACTCAGTTTTTTAATACAAATTAACATTGTGATAAAAAGTCGACTATTGCGTTCCGATAGTCGGAGTCGCGACTACGACTTTCCGCAACTTAGTCGTGCAACACTAAAGGGCATACAGCACCAAGATACTTAAGTAGTTAATATTTGATGCAATTTCAATTGCAAACAATTATGACTATTACTCCCTATTAGAGGCAGATCAAAAAGGCAATTGAAAATATATAACACACACCCATACAGGAAAATGTTATTAAAAAACATTTACACTGAAAAACAATACAAACTCCATGATATATTTTCATGTGTATGTGTCCTTGTCTAATATTGCGTGACACATTATATTCTTAGAATAGTCAAGGAAACCATGTCTGGAAAAATTCTAATTTCAGAAAACATATTAACATGTGATATGACAAACAGGGAAGAAAACATTTATTTTAGTTTTATAGATAAGATATCATCAAATAGTGGAAATTGTTATTAAGTGTTATTAAGTGTTATTTGGTTATCAAAACAATACTTGTAGTCCAGCAAAAAACAGTTTCTTGATTTTAATGTTCAGATGCAGGGCAGGAAATAATTTATTATTATTATTATTATTATTATTATTATTATTATTATTATTATTATTATTATCATTATTATTATTATTATTATTATTATCATTATTATTATTATAACTGTTATTATTATTATTATTATTATTATTATTATTATTTTTTTTTTTTTTTTGGGGGGGGGGGGCTATTTTCAAGCCTGATTTAGTATTTATACATTAAACACTATGAGGATAATTGAAGGCTATTTTTTTAATTTAATTTAGGGGGCTATGCCTATTTTGTTAATTTTATGGGGTAAATTGCCCTCAGCCCCTGTGTATTTCCTACGCTGTTCAGATGAGTGATTGACACTTAATTGTTTCTTTCAAGTTTTCAAGTAAAAATGAAGACTTTTTTTATGTTCACATTATCATGATCAGATAAAAGATTGACACTTTGTCTTTTCTTTTAAGTTTTCAAGTAAAAATAAAGACTTTTTACATTCATATTGTCATTGAGGTGACAAAATCTTTTGAGGAGAATCATGTGATAATGTACTCCTGTAGTGATCAACCAGATTTTTCTTCTGTCGAACTCTCAGATTTCAATCTCAAAGAGAAAAATCTAGACTGTGGCTATATTTGGCTCTCTTGAAACATTTTTTTGTTTATTTTTTGAGATACATGTATACACAAGATTTTGCCACCTCAGCAGAATCAAATACATGTATGTTTTCTTACTTTGTTTATTCCTACAAACAGAAAAGTGTTTGGAGGAAATAGAGCTGACACAGGGAGCATTCAAAATTTCCTGAAGTCAATGTGCCAGAGGGTGGAGCAACCAAGCCCAAGAAATAAACAAAGTATATTCTCTTGACAAGCCCCAATTTCTGTTACAATGCCTTCCCAACCAAAAGGAATTGCAAATAATAACAAAATTCTAAAGTTTACACTACAGACCTTTTCTTCTTTTTTGAAAAAAAAATCAGTAAATTTGGAAATTTCTGGAAATACTAGGAATTCTGAAATTTTTCTTCTCGAAAAAATCCGGAAATCCAGAAATTTCAAGAAAAGTGGCATAACTGAGGAAAGAAAAAAACATAGGAAACACGTGTATCTTAACATGATAATCCCTCATAACTTACCACATGTTGTGATGGTCGATTTGCCGTGACAAAGCTGATCTTGAAGTTGGTGCAGAACAGCGATCCTGAGATTCCCCGATTGAGGCCATTGTACGAGTCGTACTTGAGCACATTGGGAGTATGACTTATGATGACCTCACCTAACAAGGGGAAAGAGAAATGTACAAATGTCAAAAAAACATGGAATGATTTAGAATTATTGCATTAGTAGAGTAATCAAAGCACCCAGTAATTTCATATTGCGAAAAGCAAATAAAATGATAATTTTTTCAAAATGGCATTCATCGAAATTACATGTACGTGCCAAAGAAAAATAAAACTACGAAATTTTTCTATGACCCATGTACACTGTAATTTTACACAAATACTACACACTTCACACAAACAGTCTTTGTAATTATTGTTACATCATTTTCACAATTTGTAAGAGATATAATTTCTCACATGTCACATCACAGACTACCTACTTATACCGTACATGTACATGTAATGTAGTACGTGTATACCTAACCCATAAAAATTGGGTTATTAATTAGTGTAATCTGTAATGAAAGCTTTACCTTTTTGCACAGTTTATATGCATTTTTTAGCTGCAAAACAAAATGAATCTTTGCATCTTCACCATTTTGTTTCCCCTCAAAGCACACACATCTTCAAACAGAAAATAAGCAACACAAATGTTCTCCACCTGGAGTTCAGAAGGCATAAAATGGACTTCTCTGTTGCTGAGATTCTTTAAGTTTAATACCAATTAACCATTTTAGCAGAAAAGTGATATAATTTCTAAATGCATCTGAAAATATACATGTATAATAAAAATTGACAACAAGGAATCTGTCACCGTACGTGTATTATATGTACATACATGTAAAACACACAAATTAATAAACAATCTTGTGGCGGGGTAATGACCAAAGCTGGTGCTGCCAACAACTGTGTATCC
>JZLH01S0382028.1:5160-15686 GCA_001188425.1 Eucidaris tribuloides | reverse complement strand
CAGCACAAAATTTCAGTCTCGAAAACATATCTTTTATTATGAAAACATAAAGTTCATATTTTGGGGTATTTGGCAGTCAAATGGTGGTAGAAGCTTGAACCTTGTCATACGTGGACTTCTCTGTGGCTGAGATTCTTTGAGTTACCAATTAAGTTACCAATTAACCATTTTAGCTGAAAAGTGGTATAATTTTTAAATGCATCTGAAAATATATAATCAAAACCGACAACACGGAATCTGCCACCGTACGTGTATTATATGTACATGTACATATGTACATGTAGAACACACAAATTAATAAATATATCTTGTTGTGGGGTAATTACCAAAGCTGGTGCTGCCAACAACTGTCTATCCTGCAACCCCTCCCCCCCCCACCAACCCACTTTGAAGTTCTGAACAACTTTTCAAGTGAATAAGAATGTGCGACAGGTGTGAAGTCACCATTTGTACTTTTGATGACAACAGATCAACGTCATGGGTTTGATTCTGAAGTTTCCTAAAGATTAGTCTCGATTTCCAGACTCTAAACTGAAACACACTGCAATCCACATCTAAAACTAAAGAGAAAAATAAACACAAATACCTTCCACCTGAGGACCACCTCCCACCCACAGGTCCCCCATCCTCCACCTTCCATCTTCAACCCCCCCCTTTCCCCACACATACACACACACACACACACAAGTGGGGGGAAAGAAATAAGTAATAACTGATTTTTATACAAAAATAGATATGATGAAGGCAATTTTGAAAATTGTCATGAAAGTGGAAAAGGGGGAAGAACAAAACTAAAAAACAAAAAACAAAAACAAAGAGAGGGGACACAAAAAGGTCTAATTTTGTGGGGGTGGGGGAGAATGTCTGGATCTCCATCCCATCCTACATTCCTCCATACATGTACATGTATGTACATGAACTATTCCCACCATTCCCAAAATGCATGGTGATAGAAAAGGTTTCTATCCAGGATTATGTTACCATGTACACAAGTTTTACTACTTTCAGGGGGGCTAAGCAGTCATGTTTTGGGTGGTAAAAATGATAAAAATTGTGAAAAATGTTTGGCACTGGTGCTTTCCCTGAATTTATCAACCTCCATTTTCAATACTAATGACGCTTTTCGTATGTTTCCAAACCATAAACATAGAGCCTCTCTCCTATGAACTCCTATGTTCAAACTGATTTTTAATGATACAATTGAAACAGATGGTTATGGGTCTGATTACAAAACATGGCACTGGTTTTGATTGTCTTAAGGACAGACTGTGATTTGGTTGTATGAAGGTAGACCATCACAACTTGTACTCGGGATGAAATTCAAGTTGAGAGTATGAGTAGCTCTGTGAACTGTACAATGTGCAGTATCCTAGATTTGTTTCCCATTAGAATATCCTTAAAAAAGAAACTGCCCATTTTTGTACTGCATTCATTATTCACTTGTCTCGAGAAATGACAACATTAACAACAACAACAACAACAACAACAACAATAATAATAATAATAATAGCGATGATGATGATGATAATAAATTATAACACAAGTATTACTAGTTGAAGTAGAAGAACAAGAATAACAAGAAGTCCGAGAGGAATTATTATCATCAATTACTAATACTATTATTATTATTTGTAAGAGACACATCGAAACCATAGCCTGAATGAATAATGACATACACATATGTACAGTTACTTTGTAAAGTTTGCAAAAATGATTCATTCTGTTTAATTTCTAAAATTTCATGACCTTTTTACGTGTGACTCTACACAGTATAAAATGACTTGTCACACTTTTCCTTCCACATAATTTTGCTCTACAATACAGCCTTCATTTCAGTTGAAATTCACTATCTTCGAAGTTGGTGCTCTGGACAGCAGGTTTCGCCTACAGCCACTTGAAAGGCTAAGGAATACTGGAATAGCAAGTGATTCCCTAAAATTCCTAGAATTGATTATCAACTTGATTGAGCATCTGTCAATGTCAAATCAGTGAACAACTCCCATAATTCCCAGAAAAAACTTCACCAAAATTTATTAATCAGTTACCAAGTACAGCAGTGAGAGGGTTAAGAAACAAAAATATCTGCTTACCAGGATAGAGGGAGAGATCTCCTGTACTCGACACCATCATGTCAAACATTGTAGTAAATCCTTTATAATAAAACTCCTCGATTTAAAAACATGGATCCAAGACTCCTTGGGCAACAAAAAAGTTTGGCAGAGGACTCCCCTAACAACCTTCCTCTCCGACAGCTCCCTACAAAGTGAATCACCTCACTTGCAAGGCTTGCGGTTCTTGCTTCACATCAGAGTACACATCACTGTAGTGATTTCAACACTAGAGGGCACTAGACTAGTGGGAATTGATAGGCACCTTGTCAGTCGGATAATATGTACTTGTATTGTACGTTCACGTACATGTACATTCAACCTTCTGCATAGGCGTACTGTATGCAGGATTTTGCAAGGGGGTGGGGGTGTTCTTCTACAGCCAAATCCTACAGTTTGGGTTCAAAATTGTTCCCTGTCAGCCCAGCCATTGGCAAATTTTGCCATCCAACTTTTTTTTTTAGCCAAACAACATCTGATAAGCAGGGGGCTGACAACCATGAAAATCAATTTTTGCCTGCCCAAACTTTTTCAAGCCAAAATCGCGAAAAAGGGGGTGTTTGGACACCAAAAAACACCACCCTCCCCTGCATACGCCTATGGTCTTTTGTGTGTCAGTCCCACTGGTGAAAGGTGGAATACATTGTTTCTAATTCCATGTACATGTATAGGATAGGCTGTTGTACAGTACCTGCTCCAGCAATTTGCCATGATCAAGCTCACGTCATGTAGGACCTATTCACATATATGACATTTCAAAATTTTGTGTCCTCTTTACCCCCACAAATTTATTGTGCTTCGAAAAAATTGTATTTTATCTTTTCGTAAAGGGAAAAAATTATATATAAAAAATGAAAGATAATAATAACTAATTAAACAGAACAAAAAGTTAAATATATATGGAAAAATAAATAAATAAATAAATAAATAAATAAATAAATAAATAAATACATAAATAAATAAATAAATAAATAAATAAATGAATAAGAAAATAAGAAAATAAATAAATGCCTCTTCGTGCCCAACAACTCTAGGGAAATCCAGGCAACACCAAGTATCAAATCCATTCTATGACAAACTTCCATCTAACATGCTTGACTATCTGTAAACAACAGAGGGAGACATTCTGATTTTTTTCATTACAATAATCAAGCCATACTTACTACAGACTCTGGTATATGGCCAAGTTCTTGACAAAGTGGGAAGGAAATTTCATTAGTAGGTCAAAGGATGGGCTACAATTTATTATTGCCAAAATGTCTCTGCACTTTTTGAAAATCTTAAATAATCCTTCATACATGTATACCTATGTGGAAGTGTTTCCCCAACAACATAAAATAAATAAAAAACAAAAACAAAACTAGAAATATTTCCATTTCTTAAAGCCCAAGTATAGTTTTGGTTAATGGTAAAAAATGAAATTCTTTGCTGTTATGTTTTTTAGATAGACCTACATGATCGATCAATGCCATGAAAACTGCTTGCTTTGAAACTCTTCCATTTTTGTGAAACTACAAAAAAATCTGTTACACATTTACCATCCAAATTTGGTTACAAACAGGCTTGCGGTTAGAAAGTTAGTCTGGCCCTTATGGGGGCCATGTCCCATGGGCCGCCAGGGAGGGGGAAACAGGTGTACCATTTCAGGAACCCTCTATCCCCTCCCCCTAAGGATCATTCCCACCAAGTTTGGTCTAAATCCACTGATGCGCTTTAAAGAAAATTATGTAAATGTGAATTATTCCCATAGGGCCCATGTTGCCCCCCTCAGGGGCCAAACGGGGCCACCCTGGGCATTATCAAGAGAAACAATAATTCATCACATGTAGAGGCACATCTACACACACAGTGACTAAGCTAAACTTTTCTGGATCTAGAGAAGAAGATGTTTGAAAATTACCTACTTTTGGCCCTTTACGGCCCAGCCCCTGGGCCCCCAGGGGGGCCAGGTATACCATTTGAGGACCACTGACCCCCAACCCCCTAAAGATCATTCCTGCCAAGTTTGGGCCAAATCCAATCATTCCTTTTAAAGAAAAAGATGAAAATGTGAAACAGTTTACGTACGACGCACGACGAATGACGGACAAAAAGCGATTGCAATAGCTCACTTGAGCCTTCGGCTCAGGTGAGCTAAAAAGGGAGAGAAAATGTCTCTGACTTAGCTTTTTAACCATTTGTAATGAACATCATGTACATGTACATGTACATAGTACTGTACCTTATTGTATACTTTTAAATAACAAAACCTAACTAACCATGAATAAAACCGTAAGAAATTTTGAACTTGCTTCCTCCAAAAACGAAAGAGTCCTGCATTCATGGTGGTTGATGTAGTTCCCAGGTTTCACATTGCCTGCTGACCTACAGGTAAATGTGTCATGTCGAGTCCATAAATAACAATTAAAGCTCTATAAACTTTTTTTGAAGTGATGTCTCACTTTATCACAATTTTGACTTCAGACAGCTTCTAATTGTCATCCCGTGTCACATACAGTACATACCAATGTTGCATTATGTTTGTGTTCCACTAAAAGAAAATGTACAGCTTTCCTGGTTGTATCATAAAAATCAGAAGTATGGATGGTGAGACATCCAAACACAAATACATGTATCAGAGCAGAAAATAAAATTATATTTTTCGGGGCTACTTTCAAGCCTTATTTAGTGATTTTAGTATTTTATGCATTGAACCCTATGAGGAAAATTGAGGGCTGTTTTGAGATTTTAGGAGGCTATTTTGTTAATTTGCGGGGCTAAATCGCCCTCAGCCCCTGTGTATTTCCTCCGCTGAAATGAATAAACAAATGTGCCATACAGGTGTGGTATATTTTGAATTTTTGACAAATTGAGACAGAATAACAAATTCTTCTTTTTTAAAAACTATATTGTGCAACTACATGTACATGCTTCCAGCACATTAACTTCCTCATGTGTTTGTACGTTGTTCAGTCATGAAGTGCAACAAACTTTCAAAGGTCAATAACAACTACAGTACAAGCCTACTCCACTTCAAGATCTACATAGTACATTTCAATTTTCTAAACTTAACATTATGATTAGAATATTATGTTTACTTAATAATCACAGAACCTTTGTTTTTTCTAAGTTTCTACTTCAGGAATTTTCATTTTTATTAATCATATAATAATGATGTCTTCTTTATCTTCCAACATACACTTTTTTTTTTTGGGGGGGGGGGATTTGTTCCTAAAGTACTGAACTGAAGGACAAAGATTTTTTCCAAACAGTGAATTTTTTTTTATTGAATACACAATAATTAACTTGTGTGTACAAGACAGCAGTGTGATTTTTTTTTTTTTGGTCATTGTAGAAAGGATTCAAATCCTGAGCAATGTTAAATTTCTTTACTGTTTGTACCACATTACATTGTACCAATGTACATACATGTACTTCATAACAGTGGACTTTTGACCTATCACACAATCTACACGTTAGAGTCTAGTCTTTGTTCCAGTCAATGGTGTTACAAGTTCATAAATCTTTATCAATCCCAAACTAACACGTGTAAATGACTCAGGTATGAGTACATGTAGTTCACACCATCACCAACATGTACATGGCAAGAAATGATTTTGGGATTTATCAGCTGGTGCTAAATTGTTCAACTACTGATCATGCAAAATACATGTAGCAAAGGACTGGCGGCTGGACAACCAAAGTTTACTTTGAATGATGTCCGTGCATAGAGATCAAGCATTTAAATAACTGGTTGCTATCAGCAAAGTGTTGATCCAGTAGGGCAACAGAGAACTTTGCAGTCAGTGTGTACAGCATTTTTAGTCCATACACAATCCAGTCCAGCCCACAGTACAGTACCGTATGCATGTGTGTAAGGCAATTGTAGCAGAGTACCGGAGGTACGCAAGCAACACTTCCTTGAAACAGGATTCCTGTTTTCGCAGATTACTTCCTGAACGTTCAAAAAGTTCCTGCTTTTGGCAATTTTTTCCCATAATGGCAATAATTCAGGGTTCCCCCCTAACACAATTGTCACCTTGTGCTTCTCCCTGTTCTGACATCTACACATAATGTTCTAAGAAATTATACTTTTACTTCAAGGCAGTAAAGCTGGCATGTAAATTGCAAAAAAATCTACCTGATGCTCATCAACTAGTTTTCAGGCTTTGAATACAGGTGTTCGCTTTACACCACATGCTTTATAGTGTACAAACATACTCTACACAGCAAAACTGTTGGGACTTTACCAACTGCAAACTAGAATTGGACTGTGTATATACTGTGAAACCTGTCTATAATGGCCACCCAAGGGAAACAAAAATTTTGGCCTTTAAAGACAGGTTCTTTAATACGTGATCTGTCTCCAGGGAAATTATTTTGGTGGTCACTATAAACAGGTTGGCTGCTATAGAGAGGTGGCTGCTAAGACAGGTTTGACTGTATTATCTAAAACACTTATGAAACAATAAAATATTGCTATACCCTTTGTTGCATAAATTATTTTCAAATTCAAAACACCATCATACTGTACCTCCCTGTTTGTGGTAAAAACATAGCAGCGTAGGAAATAACCCAGGGCGACGAGGGATTTATCCCTTGGCAAAGCCCAAATTGCCCCTTAAAATCCCCCAAACCCAATTCTTTGGGGCGACAATTTCTTCAGAATCGCCCTAAGATTTGGTACGAAAAATTTCACTTTTTTTTTATTATGGCATTGAAACCCAAAATAAATCAAATGGTTGCTTTTATGGATGAAGCACCAGCCAAACCATCGGCAATCATTCATTGCATTCTTCAAATTCTGATGTGCAACGAAAAAGTAGCCCCAGTGTTAGGAAAATAGCCCCCAAAATACAAAAATAGCCCCAAGGCTCTAATAGAAATCGCCCTTAAAAAATAAAAATTAATTCCTTCCTACCCTGATACATAGTACCCAACCTCTACATTACAATACTCTACACACGTGAACTATTTCCATGGTTACACAGTACTGATCCAGTCCAGCCCATGACATAACGGTATGTACTATAACCTACAACAAAATGTCCACTTAAAGGGGGCTCTTCAGCTTGAATAAAGCCAAGAAATATGCACTTATTGTTCAAAAGCTTTACGATTTTGCTGCCTTGCTTTATTAAGAACTAGAATATTTTTAAATGTGAAATATGACCACATAAACAATATTTAGTATTTTGTGGACGGAGTGCAGAAAATTGTATTCTAAAACTAAACTAACAAGAAAAACACGCCCATGTGAAGGAATTATACACTCAATTATATGACCACATAAAACAATATTTAGTATTTTGTCGACACAGAGTTCAGAAAATTGTATTCTAAAACTAACTAACAAGAAAACACGCCCATGTGAAGGAATTATACACCCAGTTACTTTTGATGATAAAACAGTACGAGCACCAGATGACAGCTCCTTTGTGCTTTTTCAATTATAGTGGGGGCAAAGACCTACATAAGGTGTCATAGCCGAATTGGTCCATGCGCCGTTTACGTCCGGGCACCCGACCAACATGCATAGTCTGTGTAGTACAACCATGGAGTCTGTAGGCGGGCTCACATGCGGCTGACTTTCATTCGTACTTTCTCTGGCCTTTTTTTTTCCTTTCCCGATTTTGTTACGTCCTTGTGAGGATGACCTCATTGTTCTTTGCATCCATGACGGAATTAAAAAATTATTTATACATGGTTTACTTATCGTTGAATTTCAGAAAAGGTCTCGCGATTGCATTTACATGTAGCTACTTTAAAGGGTCAGCTGCGCATGTTTTTGGCAAACTCTGCGGTTGTACTTTACTATGTGCATCTACCTGGGCGCTCGGACGTGGTGGATGGACCGATTCGGCTACCACAGAAGGCTCTGATGGCATGGGCCATGGTACAAACTAGACATCTGGTTCAGCACTTTTGAAAGACCGCTAATTTTTAGTCTGTATCTTTTACACATTTGGAAATGATATCCATGATCTCAATGACAAAGTCCTGCACTAGCTTACAGTGTATCACAGACAAAAGAAAAAAAAAACGCAACGTGCACGAATGTGAATACCGCTATACTGTACTCGACACCAATACACTGTACAGTGTACTTCCCCTAATCTCACACTTGTAGCGCTAGAGTGGTCTCCCCATTAAAATGGGGTAACATTTAAAGGAAGATGTAGCTGGCAACTAACAGGAATGTTAAGAAAGATTTTGGGGTAATTGTCAGGTTTTCCCAACCAATCATATCGCACATGCACTAGCCTTGAGCTGATCATTCCCATAGAAAGCTTCACAACAAATTGTCTGTCACAAGGCATCCTGATGGTACATACATGTACTAGTTTGAACTATGTTTCAACGTTTGACTACAATTTTCTCACAGGAGAATCCTTGCATACATGTAGTATGTAGTTGGCACCATTTTGGGGATTTTGCCTCTGAAGATTTAAATAAATTGATTAATTAAATTATATCTATACTAGTAATAGTATGAAGGGTGTTATCTGGGCTATAAATGAGGGGTACAATTTCAGTTCAAAACTTTTTAATTTCTTATATATTTTACTATGAATGACATCATGTCAAGTGTGCCAACTAACCCCACCCGCTGGGTTAGTTGACACATGGGGTGGGGTAAGTTGGCACGATAGTTTTATGTATGGTATTGTACATGTTACCCTACAAAGATCATATAATATTCAATCACAGTGAAACAGATGAATACCCATTAATTTATTTCTTATTCACATACTTACACACTAAACACTTACTATACAGTCACACACACACACACACACACACACACACACACACACACACACACACACACACACACACACACACACACACACACACACACACACACACACACACACACACACACACACACACACACACACACACACACACACACACACACCACACACATACATGTACACACACACACACACATTATACATTATACATGTACATTGCGTACATACATTGACATGCATGGAGTCCAAAACATACACTGCTACATGTACAGCATCCACACACACTTGACTCACACAGATTTTTAAAATAGGGGAAGGAGGTCGATCGGGTGGGGGGGCGGGGGGGGACGGGGGAGGGGAATACCAAAATATTCTTACAGTCTGATAGATTTTCAAAACATTAAGAATTTATTGAGATTAGCAACTTTTAAGTGACTTATGAAATTGAATAAATTTGCATGGGTCTAAGTTGCATAATTATTATTTTCCCAATATGTCTGGTCTTGATTTTGTACTTGGCCCTGGTCTTGTATGGTCTGGTCTTGGTTTTGGATCTGTAAGTACATTTTCAACATTGTGTATCATTTATTTGGAAAAAACCTGGAAGTAATGGCTTTGTGAATGCAATTTGTGTGAAT
The DNA here is from genome assembly GCA_001188425.1 of Eucidaris tribuloides. NCBI lineage: Eukaryota > Metazoa > Echinodermata > Echinoidea > Cidaroida > Cidaridae > Eucidaris > Eucidaris tribuloides. Next base: position 6,203 of record JZLH01S0382028.1, on the reverse strand, counting down.
GCACACATTATACACAAACTCATAATTCTGTATTGGGGGTTAGTTGGCACACATAACACATGATACTGTATTGGGCGTTAGTTGGCACACGTGCCAAAATGTGTGCCAACTAACCCCCAACTCAAAGTGCCAACTAACCCAGAGGGCATTTTTGGGACTTTGAAGACCCTGTGGTCAAACAAAGCAAACAAGACCAAATATGACTAGCCTTATTTTATAGATAAATACAGCCTTATTATAACTAGCAATACTTGAATTCTTATTGCTAGCCAATAGTAAATATAATCAACATTTTTCAAGAATCAAAAAAATTACTCAGAAGGCGAAAAATCAAACTTATTCCTCTAGCACAAACCATATCAAATCTAATTGGCTCAAAGTTTTATGGTGGAGAGGTGTTGCCAATGCCTACCAACTGAGTGTATTATTGAAGAAAAAATATTTAAGCTGTAAGAGAAAATTACAATGTTCCAACATACCCCACGCGCCAACTAGCCCCGCTCTCCCCTACTTATCATAAGTTGACCGGATTGACATGCCCATTTCCTCCCATGATAGACTTACTGTGTGAAGATCAAGGCTATTTCGTACTCAGCCAGAGTACTAATTCACTCATATCTTGCCAGTGGCAGCATAAAATTCCAAACTTTTGTATTTTGGGGTGTTTATTTGTCCACTGAAACACTACTATGTAGCTCAGATAGCAAAGTTTGACAATTTTTTAATTTGAACTTTTGAAGCTCCACAGTGTTAGCCTGTGTCTTTAATAAACATGTAGGCCTACAGTAGATGTTACTGTAACCTGCAACAGTAAGAGAGTAAAGTGGGGGGGGGGGGGCGGGGTNAGGCGACTATGTTTTCCTTACTTCTACAGTTGTATGTACTGGCACTGTATTTCACATCTGTTCCACATTTCCATTTTACTGTGTATGTACCAGTACTGTACATGTACACTGTACCAGTAGGTCCCCATTCAATGTATCAAGTAAACATATGCCAGTTTAGTGATTTTTACCATGGGAAAGTTCTCCTTCCTTTTGAAA
>JZLH01S0382017.1:26599-47770 GCA_001188425.1 Eucidaris tribuloides | reverse complement strand
ATATGCAATGCAAATATTATTTGTAAAAAGTATTGGAAAGCACTATAAAACCATTAAACATGGCAAAAAATGCCAATTTTTCGGCGCGCTTCGCACGCAAAATTATGTATTACAATTTGGATGTCGTACGATAACTCGCACGTTCTAACTCCGAATACTCGCGATCACCTGCGATAACTCGTCGTAACTCGGTCGCAGGTAGTCGCAACTGCTAGTGTGACCAAGGCCTCAAGCAAACACGACCAGTGGAACAGAACTTCGATTAGTTTTAAGAAAAAAGGGTGAATGAAAAGTTGTTCAGATAATAAGTGAAGCAAGGAATAAGGTATGATATGTCTGTGATGTGCCTTTTTTTAAATCAAACCTGGAATGGGCTGAAAAGCACTGCGGTTACATAAGAGCCTGTGTATTCAAAACAAATGAAGCAAGACCTTTGAAATTTTTACAGGAATCACAAAATTAAGTGGGCTTTCTAAATATGTAAATTTAATTGAGTATAAAACTTGATTTTGGTAATTATTCTGTGGTTAATTATAAGAGGGACATTTTTCTAAGACACGCTGTATGATGTGGGCAAACGCAGTGTCGTCTCATGCCTTTTGTTCCTCATTTTGACAGACATACGACTGGATAGCAAATATATGATCGATGAGGACGTCTGGGGGATTTTGCAAGTCAACCAAGGAGGGAACTGGGGATTCGTGTGCTGGGAAAAGTGGAATAACTTAAATTCTCAGGTCGCGTGCAGGCAACTTGGCTTTCCTCACGTCGCTAATAGTTCTTTTGACTGGGGTACTCCTCTAAGTCCAGTATTACTCAGTGATGTTGAGTGTACAGGCAACGAATCAAACATCTTCCAGTGCAACAACAGTGGATGGGCAAACGCGGAATGTGATTCTAATAAAATAGTCAGACTGTCGTGTATAGGTAGGTCTATGATGCTGCTGATACTTGGTATTTTTTGCCTATGTATTTATTTATGTTTGTATGTTTTTCTTTTGTTTTAGAAATTTTGTTTACGTCTTTCAAATATTTTGTCTTGTATGTTGCGCCATGATACATAGAGTTGCCAGGTTTTCCGATTCTCAAAACGCCAAATTGCACGTAAAATTCAATGAAAAAAAAAAACACATTTCCATTTGACGCATTTTTGAGCAGCATCGCCTAGATATGGTTAGAAATTACGTTATAATCAATACCTTTGAAACCTCAGCCGCAGCCGAATATTTTGAGTGCTGTGGTTTACGCGCAGCCATATTTTGCACATGAAGTACATGCGCATTGCGCACCGCTCCTTTTGGATCCTTGGGGCACATATGACTGAAAACCCCTGGAAAATAGGGTTTCATAATTAATTTTTTTTTATGTGTCGGTGAAAAATGCCACAAGAGGCCAAAAAGCCGTTTGGCCTGCACTTTAAATTCTTCAATGCCAAACGATGTAAAAAAAAAACCACCAAATTTGCTGGTTTTGGCCTTTAAAAAAGCTAAACCGACAACCCTGATGATACTCCGAGTCGATTTTAAAATTCCCAATCGGAGGGTGGGGGAGGCCAGTCAAACATAATGCTTTTCACATGCGTGACCAAATTATTTCCAGACTCCCCTAAACAAGTTTTTTGTGTGTGTGCAAAATAGCCCCCTAAACAAGTTTTCCGCGTGCTTCATTTACACATTTTGGCCCCTAAACAAGTTATCGCCAGAATATGACCCCTAAACAAGTTTTATCTACTTGCTAACAATAAGCTTAAATAGACAAAACTATCTTCATCCGTTTTCCTGCGGTTGTTTCCCAGGGTTGTAAACATCACTTTTCAGAAACGAGGAGGAAAATGCTTAGAGGAAAAACACATACCGTATAATACATTTGACCAGTATTTGAAAAAAAAAAAGCTTGGGAAAAAATACCATAAATACGCTTGACCAGTGTTTCAAAATCACACTTTTTGTTGAAAATCGGTGTTTTTGATACCCTTAACGCGTGCACGTGCGGCCCGCGTTTAAAACATCCCTTTAAACGCGTTTTTTTTTAGTCACGCATATTACACCATTATGTTTGTCTGCCCCCCCCCCCCGCCCTTCCCAATATTGCTGATTTCAATTGTTTAACCTCACAGATACCAGCTATTACACCGCGTTACTCAGCGGAGCACGTTCATATGAAGGAGTTGTAGCTATCTATTTGCACGATATCGGCCTACGAGGTATAATATGTGACCAAGAATGGGGTATCGAGGATGCCATAGTGGTTTGCCGTGAGCTGGGTTATTCTGTTGCTTCAAACGACAAATCGGTCAACATCACTGAAATATCGGACGCGGACAACATTCTCCATATTCGATTCCAGTGCACTGGAGACGAACTGTTAATTTCCGATTGCCCGTATACCATTGACGATCAGGAACATTGCAGTTATGACGACATCGTCCAGGTTCGATGCGGCCCACCGAAATGTAGGTTTGAATGTCCGATTTGCTCCGCCGACAATTGCTCCAACGATTATTTCATGCACTAACCCTGATCTTAACCCTAATCCTAACCCTAACCCAAACACTGACCGTAACCCTATTCTGAATATGGCAACCCCTAACCTTAACTCTTTGTCTTTAGTGAGATATTGTCACTGGAGCAAATGTCGCCGGAGTAAATGTCGGATCACCGTAGGTTTACGAGCCGAAGTAATGACGTGAAACTGCATTGTTCGGTAGTATGTGGGGACGATAATGAGCCAAATCATAACCCAGTGCAACTGCAACTCTCCTATTGGTAGAAACAACCAGCTGCGACGCACGTGGTTTTGCCATTATTCATACATATTTCAGAACCAGAATGACGTCACACTTTATGATTCTGTACCTACGAGGGGAAGCTGAGAAGTTCTTATAGGTTGACTAAGAAGGAGCTATGTTACATCAACAAAATTAATGCATTAAACTCAACAGCTGGTACTAACTGCATTATTTCTTTTCAGAAATCTTTACTTGTGTTTCTGTTGGAGAATATCATTGGCATGCAGTTGAGGGTTCTAAACATGGTCATTTTGACACATTTTTTATGGAAACGCTTGCCTTTCCAGACATGTGTCACCATTTGTAAGGATTAAAATGCTGAAAGATCCACCCAAAATGTAGTAAACACTGTTGAGAATGCAACTTTATTAAATTATTAAGAGAATCTCAGAAGAGCCTATAAAGAGCCAAGAATGATGATCACAATTTGGAAAGGCAAGTCACTGCCATAAAAAAATCTGCCAAAAATGACAATTTTCAGAAACCTCAACTGCCAATGTAAAATCAATTCAAACAGAAAAACAAGAAAATATATCTGAAAAGAAACAATGATGTTAGTATCCAAAAGGTTAAATTTATTTAATGCATGACTTGTGCCATTTGCTGTGCTAGTTATGTTCAGTACCAGTCAGGATTGGTATAGTAGGATATCAGACAGATGCGTAATATGACCATGGACTACTGCATTTCACGTCTGTGATTGGATGACTCCACAGTATAGTCAGATAGTGGCGGGTAATTCAAAACAAGGCCACCCGTTATGGTGACCTGGGTGTACACGTGAAGGCTTGTTATCCCCTCAAACGCCGCAGCCGTCCGTCCGTCCGTCTGTCCGTCCGTAGCACTGGTTTCCGTTCGATAACGTTAGTAATATTTCATGGATTTTCATGAGATCTTGTAGGAAGGTACATGGTATAAAAGTACGGCCCAAGTTCGTTTTCGAAGTGTGTAGCTCAAATGTCATAGCTTATTAAATAAAAAAAGATAACTGGTTTCCGTTTGATAACTTTAGTAATGTTTGAAGATTTTCTTGGGATTTGATATGAAGGCACATCAAAATGCAGCCCAAGTTGGATTTTGGAGTGTGTTGCCAAAAGATTTTGCAGGAGGGTATTTAGATCCACTGCCTTTGATAGACCTGCGACAGCCTTTGTGACATTACATTGATCTCCGATCCCTTTGTGCACGTATGCAATCACTAACTGCATTTACATCATATTACACTTCTTCAAATTCCATAATGTTCTCTATTCTTACTCCTCATCATCCTGATTTGCCAAGTTAACCAATTCATGTACACAGCAAAAACGCTATTTACAATATTTTTAACAACTTTTTACCGTTGTTTAAGCCTGTCACTTTAACAATTTTTGTTTCAAATTTTTAAGCAACCCTGATTGTGGAATCCGTCTTTCAAACAATATTGGTTAAAATTTGAAAGCTGCTCGAATTTTAAACAATACTGTCAGATTGACAGGCTTAAACAAAGGTAAACAGTTGTTTAAAATATTTTGGCTGTGTATTCAGTTTTGTTTTTACATTCTCATAAAATTCTTTTCGTATAATTATGTTTCCCTCAGATATGGACTTGCGAATACTAGACGGGGTATACTCCGACCAGGGTCGGTTGGAAACATATCGGCGTGGTGAATGGGGGTCTGCAATTGACCGTGAGTGGTCTGGAGAACACACGACATGTCGCAATCTCGGGTTCAAGAAGAGTGTTCACCTCCCTTACTATTTCCCCAATCAATTTGGGGTAGGTACCGGTCCCATTTGGATTGACCGTGCCCTTTGTAATCGCGAAACGAAACTCGAGTACTGCAAACTAGGATACGTGGAGGACAATCACACATCGTACGACCGTAGGGACGAAGTACCTGTGTTTTGTGCACCCTCAAGTAAGTGCGTGATATTTGCCATTTTACCAACAATCATCATGCTGACCACGAGCGCCACCTAAAGTTAGTCTGGCTGCCAGACGCACTGAATGGACCAGTAAAATTATTTTTTCTACTCCTTTTCGCGACCGGCCTCTGCTTCGCGGATGCGGAGTCTGGAATCCAGACTACCTAAAGTAAACGCAGGCGCGGTTCTAGAGCAAAACATTTACGGGGGCTACTGGGGGCTTGATTCGTGGCCAAAGCCTAGGTCCGAAATTTTTCTCGGGATCATCCCAGCCGCCGAAAAGTCACTCAGCGGGGTGGGGGGGGGGGGGGAGGCGAGGTAGGGACGAAAAAATAGTTCACTCCAAATCCAGGTCCAACATGTTCTCGGTCATCCCAACGCCGAAAAGTAAGTCGCTCAAGAGGGCGGGATTTCATCTATAAATTTTAAAAAAACATGCCAAACGGGGAATTTATTTTTAAAAAAAAATTAATTTGTAAATAAATTTAACTGCAAAATTGGGGGGCTGAAGCCCTCAACCCCCCCCTCCCCGTAGAACCACGCCTGAGTAAACGCAGGGCTGAAGCCCTCAACCCCCCCCCCCCTCCCGTAGAACCAAGCCCTGAGTAAACGCAGACGCGTAGCGCCAGGGAAAATTTTAGTTGGGGCGAAAACGTCGCGGAAAATTTTGCGACCAAAATTTGTGTTACGGCCAAATTCCTGGCGATAACAGCCAAAAAAGTCGGTCATTTGGGGGGGGGGGTGGCGAGATATTTTGGCTGGTGGGCGAAATTGTCGGAGAACACTAAAAATCCTTAATTTTCATCACTTCAAATAGTAGGGGGCGTCTGCCCCGCCCCTACATATACTGCCGTCATCGTTTTTTTTTCTGTATGTTGTTTAATTACTTAGTTTTCTTTAAAGTGATAGGCTAACATTGTGGAGCTTCAATTTAAAAAATTGTCAAACTTTGATATCTGAGCTACATAGTAGTGTTCAAATGGACAAATAAACACCCTAGAATACAAAAGTTTGGAAAGTTACACTGCCATTGGCAAGTTATACATGAATAAACAATAAAACTCGGGGCGAGTTTTATTAACCTAGGTGTACACACGGTAAGTCTATGGGAGGAAATGGGCAAGTGAATCTGGTCAACTTACGATTTTCACTTTTTTAAAGCACTAAATAATCATTTTAAATACAATTTTTTCAGAGCTTCCTTTTTAGACCTCATCAAAGACACTGGTAGCATGGGGAATCATGTAGCTGAGATTTTTTTAACTGTGGTAAATGTTAGCCAATATCTTTAATTTATGAAGTTACTTACTATACTAGATCGAACTTACCAAGATTTTGATTCCCAACTCACTTCGAGAATTTGTCCCTATATGTTTGTGTATACCGTATGCATGCTCTTTTATTTGATATGTTTCTTTTAAGCTGATACATTTCATTGTTTGTCATGACCTTTTAAAATGTATGAATGCATCAATTTGAAGAATGAGTTAACAAATTGAAGACTACAGAATAAGAATTACTGAAGTCACATAATACTACTTTTGAGAAACAAAGGCTCATAGTTGTCAAATTTGTGTTCAGATCACAATTGTTTGAGTTGTACATCCAAACTTGGTGAAGTTAATTGATACAATAAAAAGTGAATATAGGACAAAAACAAACATTGTCACACTTGTCGATTTCCAATAGCCAATAAACAATATTGTGGACCTAAGTACTTCTTCTAAAAACAAGGGTCTCAAGAAAACAAATGCATTTCTCGAATAAATGAATGTCAAAAACACTTGATAATGTATATATTTTTAGAATGTCCTCCGTAATACGGACAATTTGATATGCAATTTGTCAAATTTGATTGTTGTTTTAAATTTGACCTCATTTGACCTTTGACCGGAAGTGACCCCATATCTTATCAAGAAAGCACAAAATAAATACATGATAAATTATATATTTTCTTAGTCCTTGTAACTAGTCGAGTAATTTGAGATACATTTTGAAGAAATTAGACCAAGTTAAAATTTTGACCCCGGTTGACCCCTCCCCTGACCTCTACTAGGGAAAGGTCAAATTGACCCAAATTTTGTCCAAAAAAATCCCGGCATGTAACAACTTCAAAACAATTAACTCAATTTCGTCAAAATGTGGCTTAAGTACTTCTTATTTTATACTCTTCAATTTTAATTTTAATTTGAACATGATGTCCTGCATGACAACAGTCGGAAATTTTCTTGAGACATCAAAATGTTCGTGTAGGCTAAGAGTTGATATCTTAATGGAGAGTTCAATGTTTTAATCCATCCATTATCTTTGACAGCCTTTCTCGAACCCAAACTTCGTCTTATTTCATACAATGGAGAAGAGAATGACGTCAGCGGTCGAATCGAAGTTTTTCATGATAATGAATGGGGTACAGTGTGTGCTAAGCCATGGAGTACAATAGAAACCGAGGTATATAAAACGAAAATATATTTCAAATGACACATATTATTAAAAAAAAAGATATAAACAAATATTGAACCCTAATTCGGCGATAAAACAAAGGAAAATACAATTAGAAAAGCAATGATTGATCCATTTTCGAAAAATTCAGCAACTCGGAAGACATAAGAAAAATCAACAGATATTTACTTATTTTATTTATATTGCTATGCATCAATTTGTTTGCAGGATAAACCAGAGTAATAATAAACTATAATGATAATAATGGAAAATTTGGACAACTCTTAATTCATTTTATCAGCAGCGTTGATGCATTTTTTTGATTTTAGGGGAAAGGGGGGAGGCAAAAGTAAGATATCAAAATTTTCACAAAATTTCAAGATGAAATTCTATGCGTAAAATTAAAATTGTGTAGGGGCCTATGTTTAGTAGTATTCATTAATTCAGATTACGTTTACTGGTTGTCGAGCCCACCGAGGTAGAGGGAGACTGGGATCACTTTGGCGTCCGTCCGTCCGTTACGCCTTCAAAAACTTGAATAACTCGATGCTATATGCTCCAATTTCAATGAAACTTGGATGGAAGCTTGATCATACGGACTTTCAAATTCAGAGGTATGTGAAGGTCACCACAAGGTCAAAGGTCACCGGCAGTGGTCAACGACCTGTTTGAGCTCAATGTTAAGTTTCTTGAGCAAGTTTCGTATATGGCCCGTAACTTTGCCCCCATTTGCCCAGTTGTGACCAAACTTGGGTGGTAGATGTCTCATAGGGCGCTGAAGGTCACCACAAGGTCAAAGGTCTTCAGCAGGGTTCAACGACCTTTTTGAGCCCAATGTTAAGTTTTTTGAGCAAGTTTTGTTTATGGCCTATGTTGCCCCTATTTGCCCAATTGTGACCAAACTTGGGTTGTAGATATTTCATAGGAAGCTGAAGATCACCACAAGGTCAAAGGTCATTGGCAGGGGTCAACGACCTTTTTGAGCCCAATGTTAAGTGTTTTGAGCAAGTTTCTATGTACGTGAAACTGGGCGAGACATATTTCGGCTATCGCATTGTTTTGTAATGCGCTGCGTTTACAAATATACTTGCATAACTTTTTTTAAAAAAAAATTAGAAGATGTCAAAATTATTGGGGTCAAAACGATATGTTCGTCCCTCCCCAAATATATTCATTGATGGGGCGACTGCCCCCCCCCCCAGCCCCCGTCCTCAGATCGACGCCTGTATATTTTGTACACACCATTCATCCATTTTCTTTTTTACTCTGCACTTCACAAAATTTTGATCACTCCACTTAATTTTCATATAGAGTACATTTATACAAGTCATATGATTGTTTCTGAGGAGAAGATGAAAATAACACATGAAGTGGAAAATAAGACGTACAAAAGTATGAACAGTTTTTGCGATGCGATGAGTGGTGCCAATTTTCAATCAAAGTTTAGTTGATATGATTCATTTATCATAGGTAAATATATTTTAGATTTATTATTTCCTGCAAAAGTAACTTGATGAGGATTTTGGTTTCCTTAAAGGTAACATGTCGACAACTAGGGCATGAAGATGTGACGAATGTACGTCAGCTAAACACATCGGAAATAATTCCAGGCGAGGGCAGGATTTGGTTTGACTCGGTAGACTGCGACGGTTCTGAGGAGTCTCTCTATGACTGTGAGCGTAGTCCGTGGGGGTTCCTTTACAACGACTTTTGTACTCACAACATGGATGTGGGTATCAACTGTGACACCGCTTTTACTCCTGTAACAATCATTCCTCCTGAAACAGGTGTGTTGATTCCCCCGTTCCCGTTTTTACAAAACTGCGTGGACTTTGTATGTGATATTTCTTTCTTCAGTCATTGTCAATCCACTGCTAAATGAAGGCCTCAACACGATCCCTCCAAGTCTCTCTCTCTCTACCTCGCATGTTTATACCAGTTAGTATCATTCCAGAATTGTTATAGTCTCCATCTCTTTCTTGCCTGCCTCTGACCCTCTTTCCCTCTAAAGTGTGCATACTCAGTATGTGAAATACTGAATGTGATATTCAAAAACAGATATAGAAACCAGAAGTGATGAAGTCAAACTGGGTCGGAAATAATTATTGGGGGGGAAATTATAGCCAAACCATAACTCAGTGCAACTGCGTTGCACTGAGTTAAGGTTCCGCCATTGTCCACACTTTATTTCCGAACCAGAGTGACATCACGATTCGGTATACCGTGTGTATAAAAAAGTAGACACTTTGAAAAAACAATTATTACACAAAAATTTCATGATCTTCAGATTATTTTTGATGTGAATATTTTATCATGGAAGTATCCTATCTGATGACGCTGTTGGCATTGAAAGTATTTCACGCATGCGTGAGCACAATCCACTTTTGTGCAATTGGCTAAAAATGCATTTGCGCACAGAATTGTGTTTCATATAGTCAATGTTTAATGCCTCGCAGACCCGTGCTGCAGTAGCTCTCAACTGATATGCACAAGTATTCAATCCTCATCACGCTAAGAGAAGAGCTAATATCAATTCTGTGACAAGAAAGACAAAAATAAAGCCATGATTCAGATATAACCCCCCCCCCCCAAAAAAACGAATAAAGTGTATTTTTCCCAATTCACAGTTCATCATGCAAACATGACAATTTCTTCTTTTTAAATTAATAACAAATTTCATTTCATTCCGCTTATTAGTCGGGGTGGGGTGGGGGAGTGTCCGACATTACAGGAAATGAGTACTTGCACAGTATTTATGAGTGTGGGTATAAGAAAATACGGATTTATCTGTTATTCGAATTTCACTCAAAATTTAGGAAAATATAATTCTGGACATTTGTGCCTTCTATGCCAATATTCGTTTTAAACGGTCACCATAATCGCATAAGCGAAAGGTGGTTCTGCAATAATTTTTGAAATATTTGGTTAGTTTCTTGTTACTTTTTGCATATTTGTGGTTCATTTTTTCATTGTATGAATACTTTTCTTAGCTTATCTACAGAGAGTACACTCAGCAAAATGTATTCAATACCATAAACTCTTTCTGCACAACTGTATTATTTTTGTGAAGTGGTACATACTTTCAATATCAGTATTCTGTGGATCATTTCATGATTTTATATCAAACAAATTATTACATAACGTAATTTTCCCCAGGAAATCAGAAATCATTAGATCGGTTACACTGTAATCTGACATTGCATTGCAATTTGCTCAACATATAATTATGTCCCCCAAAAATGGTCCAATATGAAATTATTTCTTAATATATGAAAATCATATACAACCTAGTTAAGTTGGATATTGTCATAAAATACACCATACTTTTCAATGCAATTTATTTCATGTCATTTTGGTTGTGTCAATCCTGAAATATATTGAATTTTCTGCAATAACGCAAAATCGCGTTTGTCCCAGTACATGAACACGCGTGGTTCTGCACATCGTTTAACACACACACACACACACACACACACACACACACACACACACACACACACACACACAAACCCACACACACACATACACCCACACACACCCACACACACGCACACACACACTCACACACACTGAGAGTGTGAAAAGTATTGTGTATACTCGTTCAATTTAGCTGAACGAACAGATTTTTCAGTATGCATATTTCTGACTTCCTATTATTTGTAGTACAAAGGGGGTACATGTGTTTGACAAAAGGTCAACAATTAATGGGATATGTAGATCATCATGATGTCAGTGTGAATGCAGTTTGGTAAACAGAAGATATGGACATGTACGATATCATTTGAATGCCGAGTAATGCTAATTTGTATTTATTTTTTTTTATTTACTAGATAATCATTAAAAACATATTGAAAGACAAAATGCATTTGTTATTTGATTTATTATTAGATTTTTGTAATTCAGTTTTTATGAGTTCTGTAAGCAACAATACCACCAATTCAGTTGTCATTATGACCAATACACAAAAGTGGGACATACGTGATTTTGCCTGACTGTACAAAAAGAATCATAACTTTTGATTTATAAAGGTAAATCAATATGATACCAAATAAACATACCTTTTGAGAAAAGTAATTACCTTAAATAATTTTCTCCCGATTGGACAATTTTTGGGGGACACACTGTATAGTGAGAGTCACGTACGTGTAGTGGATAGGCCTAACTGACGGAATTCTACTGTAGCGTTGTCGTGTACGATCAATTGACGATAAATCAATGAAATAATAATAACTATATGAACTTCTTTTCCTTTCATCTCATCTATACATCCACCAGGACTGGAGGGATGGGAAATCGCCCTGATCGTGGTGTCTTGTGTTTTAGTTTGTGTCGTTTCACTGGTCGCCATGTGGTATTTCATCTACTACCGGCCGAAGGTACGAAAGATAGAAGAATCAACGTCTTCAACTGCCAATCTCGAAATCATCACGACGCCTACTGAGTAAACAAGAAAGAAAAGTAGTCTTATAGGTGGGGCAAACTGGTACCCCCTTTCCAATCAAAAGGGGAAAATAGAGACTAAAAAATATATATATATAAACGGGATCGATCTTGGTGGGAAATTGTGCTTTGGGAACGTTTTGCAATAACTGTTTATTTGTTTTTATATATGTATTTATTTCAGGAAAGTTTTAAGAACAAAAGAAAATCATACATAAAATACAGAAAAACAAAATACATAATTACATATCAAAACAGAATTATGTACGCAATCCGGAGGATTACCCGAATTTAGCAGTATTAAATCAAGTTTGCTGTTCTTCTTGGGGGTCCTGGAAATAACGTGCAATGTAATAAATTTGATTCATATTGTCTCGTCTCTGCTATTTAGATCGGCGAACTGCTGATCTTAATAATTTTAACAAACATGTCAGAAAAAACATTGAACCAGGACTCTGAACCGCCGCTCACAGCTTATCCGGGCTGCGACAACACACCCCACGAGCTATATCGCTGTTAGCAGGCATTGGCCACGACGAACAAGTTACAAATAACCTAAGCTCACAATTCCTGACATTGTTATGTTAAATAGTCCAAGGCGGACATCAATTTTAGGTCATTATTATTAAATGAAAGGAATTATTCAGAAGAGGTGAAATGCGATGTAATAAATTGATTCATTTGTCTCTCTCTGTATTTAGATCGCAACTGCCTGATCTTATAATTTTAACAAACATGTCAGAAAAAAATGAACCAGGACTCGAACCCGCGTTTACAGCTATGCGGGCTGCGACAACACCACCGAGCTATATCGCTGGTTACCGGCATTGCACGACGAACGAAGTTACAAATACCATAGCTCACGAATTCTGACATTGTTATGTTAAATAGTCCCAAGGCGGACATTTTTATCATTATTATTAAATGAAAGGAATTATTCAGAGAGGTGAAATGCGATGTAATAAATTGATTCATTGTCTCTCTCTGTATTTAGATCGCAACTGCTCTGATCTTATAATATTTAACAAACATGTCAGAAAAAATGAACCAGGACTCGAACCGCGTCTACAGCTATCCGGGCTGCGAACAACACCACCGAGCTATATCGCTGGTTACCGCATTGGCACGACGAACAATGTTACAAATACCATAGCTCACAATTCTGACATTGTTATGTTAAAAGTCCAAGGCCGACATTTTTATCATTATTATTAAATGAAAGGAATTATCAGAGAGGTGAAATGCGATGTAATAAATTGATTCATTTGTCTCTCTCTGTATTTAGATCGCAACTGCTGATCTATTAATTTTAACAAAACATGTCAGAAAAAATGAACCAGGACTCGAACCGCGTCTACATCTATCCAGGCGCTGCGCCACGCAAACACACCGAGCTATATCGCTGGTTACCGGCATTGCACGACGAACAAGTTACAAATACCATAGCTCACAATTCTGACATTGTTATGTAAATAGTCCAGGCGGACATTTTATCATTATTATTAAATGAAAGGAATTATTCAGAGAGGTGAAATGCGATGTAATAAATTGATTCATTTGTCTCTTCTCTGCTATTTAGATCGCAACTGCCTGATCTTATAATTTTAACAAACATGTCAGAAAAATAAGGAACCAGGACTCGAACCCGCGTCTACAGCTATCCGGGCCTGCGACAACACCACGAGCTATATCGGTGGTTACCGGCATTGGCACGACGAACAAGTTACAAATACCATAGCTCACAATTGCTGACCATTGTTATGTTAATATAGTCCAAAGGCGGACATTTTATCATTTATTATTAAATGAAAGGAATATTCAGAGAGGTCGAAATGCGATGTAATAAATTGATTCATTTGTCTCTCTCTGTATTTAGATCGGCAAACTGCTGCATCTTATAATTTAACAAACATGTGAGAAAAAATGAACCAGTGACTCGAACGCCAGCGTTACAGCTATTCCGGGCTGTTCTTTTTTTTTTTCTTTCCGACAAACAGCCAGCCGAAGCTATATCGCTGAGTTACCGCATTGGCACGACGAACAAGTTACAATATACCCATAGCTCACAATCTAACAATTGTTTATGTTAAATAGTCCAAGGCGGACATTTTTATGATTATTATTAAATGAAAGGAATTATTTCAGAGAGGTGAAATGGCGATGTAACAGTCGGCAATATTGCACCTCTCTGAATAATTCCTTTGCATTTATATAATAAATGATAAAAAATGTCGCCTTGGGACTATTTAACATAACAAATGTCAGAATGTGAGCGAATGTATTTGGAACTTGTTCGTCGTGCCAATGCCGGTAACAGCGATATAGCTGGCGGTGGTGTTGTCGGCAGCGGATATAGCTGCTAAGACGCGGGTTCGAGTCGCTGGTTCATTTTTTCATGACCATGTTTTGCTTCAAAAATTATAAGATCAGCAGTTGCGAATCTAAAATACAGAAGAGAGACAAATGAATCAATTTATTACATCGGCATTTCACCTCTCTGATAATTCTTCATTTAATAATAATGAGTAAAAATGTCCGCCTTGGACTATTGTAACATAACAAAATGTCTTTCAGAATTGTGAGCTAATGGTAGTTTGTAACTTGTTCGTCGCTTGCGCAATGCCGGTAACCAGGATATAGGCTTGCGGTGTGTTGGTCGCACGCCGGATAGCCTGTAGACGCGGGTTCGAGTCTGCGTTCATTTTTTCTGACATGTTGTTAAAATTAATAAGATCAGCAGTTGCGATCTAAATTACAGAGAGTAAGACAATGAAATCAACTTTATTAGCATCGATTTCACCTCTCTGAATAATGTCCTTTCATTTAATCAATTAATGATAAAAATGTCCGGCGCTTGACGAACTATTATGTAACAATACATACAAAACTGTCAGAATTGTGTAGCTAATGGTTATTGTAATTGTGTCGTCGTGGCCAATGCCGGTAACCAGCGATATAGCTCGGTGGTGTTGTCGCAGCCCGGATAGCTGTAGACGCGGGTTCGAGTCCTGGTCAATTTTTTCTGACATGTTTGTTAAAATTATAAGATCAGCAGTTGCGATCTAAATACAGAGAGAGACAAATGAATCAATTTATTACATCGCCATTTCACTCTTTCTGATTAATTCCTTTCATTTAATAATAATGATTAAAAATGTCCGCCTTGGACTATTTAACATAACAATGTCAGAATCTGTGAGCTATGGTATTTGTAACTTGTTCGTCGCTGCCAATGCCGGTAACCAGCGATATAGCTCGGTGGTGTTGTCGCAGCCCGGATAGCTGTAGACGCGGGTTCGAGTCCTGGTTCATTTTTTCTGACAGTTTGTTAAATTATAAGATCAGCAGTTGCGATCTAAATACAGAGAGAGACAAATGAATCAATTATTACATCGCATTTCACCTCTCTGAAGTAATTCCTTTCATTTAATAATAATATAAAATGTCGCGCTCTGACTAATTTAACATAACAATGTTCAGAATTTGTGAGCTATGTATTGTAACTTGTTCGTCGTGCCATCGCGGTAACGGCAGCGATATAGGCGCTCGTGTGTTGTCGCAGCCCGGATAGCTGTAACCGGGTTCGAGTTCCTGGTTCAGTTTTTTCTGACATGTTGTTAAAATTAATTAAGGATCAGCCAGTTGCGATCTAAATACAGAGAGAGACAAATGAATCAATTTGATTCACATCGCATTTCAACGCTCTCTGAATAAATCCTCTTTGCAATTTAATTAATAATGATAAAAAATGTCCGCCTTGGACCTATTTTAACATAAGCATGTCAGATTGTGAGCTATGGTATTTTGTAACTTCGTTCGTCGTGCATAATGCCGCGTAACCAAGCGATATAGGCTGGTGTGTTGTCGCAGCCCGGATAGGGCTGTAGACGCAGGGTTTCGAGTCCTGTTCATTTTTTCTGACATGTTTTGTAAAATTATAAAGATCAGCAGTTGCGATCTAAATCAGAGAGAGACAAAGAATTCCAATTTATACATCGCATTTCACCTCCTGTAATAATCCTTTATGCATTTAATAATAATGATAAAAATGTCCGCCTTGGACTATTTAAACATAACAATGTCAGAATTGTTGAGCTATGGTATTTGTAACTTGTTCGTCGTGGCAATGCCGCGTAACCAGCATATAGCTCGTGGTGTTGTCGCAGCCGCGGATAGCTGTAAGACGCCGGTTCGAGTCCTTGCGTTCATTTTTTCTGACATGTTTGTTAAAATTATAAGATCAGCGAGTTGCGGATCTAATACAGAGAGAGACAACATGAATCAATTTAATTAGCATCGCATTTCACCTCTCTGAATAATTCTATTTCATTTAATAATAATGATAAAAAATTGTCCGCCTTGGGAGCTATTTAATCATAACAATGTCAGGAAATTGTGACTATGGTATTTGTAACTTGTTCGTCGTGCCAATGCCGTAACGCAGCGATATAGCTCGGTGGTTGTCGCAGCCGGAGATAGCTGTAGGACAGCGGGTTCGAGTGCTGGTTCATTTTTTCGTGACATGTTTGTTAAAATTATAAGATCCAGCCCAGTTGGCGATGCTAAATACAGAGAGAGACAAATGGATCAATTTATTAGCATGCATTTCACCTCTCTGAATAATTCCTTATCATTTAATAATAATATAAAAATGTCCGCTGCGACTATGTTAACATAACAATGTCAGAATTGTGAAGCTATGGTATTTGCTACTTGTTCGTCGTGCAAGCCGGTAACACATGCGATTATGGCTCGCGGTGTGTGTTGTCGCAGCTCCGGATAGCTGCTAGACGGCGGTTCGAGTCCTGGTTCATTTTTCTGACATAGTTTGTTTAAATTATAGAAGGAATCAGCAGTTGCCGATCTAAATAGCAGAGAGAGACAAAGAATGAATCAATTTATTAGGCATCGCATTTTCAGCCTGCTCTGAAATCGCTTTCATTTAATAATAATATGATAAAAATGTCGCGCCTTGCGACTATTTAGAAAACATAACAATGTGCAGAATTGTGAAGCTATGCCGTATTTGTAACTTGTTCGTCGTGCCAATGCGCGTAACCAGCGAATATAGCTCGGTGGTGTTGTCGCAGCCCGCGCAATAGCTGTAGACGCGCCGTTCGAGTCCTGCCCGTTCACTTTTTTCTGACATGTTTGTTAAAATTATAGACAGCAGTTGCGCATCTAAATACAGAGAGAGAGACAAATGAATCAATTTATTACATCGCTTGCACCTCTCTGAATAATTCCTTTTCATTTAATAAATAATGATAAAAATGTCCCGCCTGCGACTATGTTACATAACCAATGTCAGAATTGTGAGTATGGTATTAAATAACTTGTTCGTCGGGCAATGCCGGAACACACGAATATAGCTCGGTGTGTTGTCGCAGCCCGATAGCTGTAGACGCTGGTTCGAGTCCTGGCGTTCATTGTTTCTGACATGTTTGCTTAAAATTATAAGATCAGCAGTGCGATTCTAAATACAGAGAGAGACAAATGAATCAATTTATTACATCGCATTCACCTCTCTGAATAATTCCTTCTCATTTTATAATAATGATAAAATGTCACCTTGACTTTATTTTTAACAAACAATGGCAGAATTGTGTGAGCTATTGGCTATATTTGTAACTTGGTTCGTCGTGCCAATGCCGGTAACCAGCGATATAGCTCGGTGGTGTTGTGAGCCCGGAATAGCTGTAACGCGGGTATCGAGTCCTGGTCATTTTTTTCTGACATGTTTGTTACAATTATAAAATCAGCAGTTGCGACTAAATACAGAGCGAGACAAAATGAATCAATTTATTACATCGCATTTCACTCTCTGAATATCCTTTCATTTTATAACGTCAATTATCACCTAACTCGTTTCTTCTATATTGAAGCTTCTATTCGTTCAACCGTTTTGATTTGTTTAATCATTCAAAGTGGTAGCATAGGTGTGTATACCACAATGAATATTCGCGCTGTCCGGAATTACTAATTATGACAGAGGTGCTGTATGGTAAAAAAAATCAGTACCATGTGTATGGCATCTTTTCCATTTCATGAAGCATCCATAGGAAGTGAATTCACTCTTATGACGGGTGATGTAATGATCTAAACTTTAGAGATTTCGTTAATTAGATAAACTCGTACAAAAAGACTATCTAATTCCGTGCAACTTATTGGCAACTTTAAGAGATAACATTTTTGCTGTATACCATTATGATTTATTGAGCACATATCCGGGGTACACCATGCGCAGAAGATTTACTAGATAAGCGGCAAGTATATTCGGAATCTTAAAGGTACATAGTATTAGTCAAAACTAATGTAATCTGGTGTTACGGTTAAAGTGTAAAGTCTTGTTGCACTAAATGATATATGAAAAATTTTCGGAATCTGACATGGTCCAATGTATTCGACAAAAGTATTTTACAAAAATTCAAGTTTTATGATATAAATATTACGGTCTTGCAACACTAATTTATAAAATTATTTATTTGATATCTAATGCCAATCAACAAGGGTTGAGTATAATGTGAATTGTTGTTGTAATTGCGCTTGACAAAATAGGGATTTGTTTCATTTGTGTGCATTGTCCCCTGCACAAAAGGGGGGAATAAAAAGCAATTTATGAGTTTGCATATTTAATTGGATGTAATTATGTCTGCGTTTTATATGTGTCGTGGTAGGAAGGGGCTGTGTCTGAATGTACGTGTGAAGAATGTCATTGTGTGTGTTTGTGTCGGTATGTTTATGTATGTGTGTATGTGTGTACGTGTTTGTGTGTGTGTGTGTGTGTGTGTGTGCGTGTGTGTGTGTGTGTGTGTGTGTGTGTGTGTGTGTGTGTGTGTGTGTGTGTGTGTGTGTGTGTGTGTGTGTGTGTGTGTGTGTGTGTGTGTGTGTGTGTGTGTGTGTGTGTGTGTGTGTGTGTGTGTGTGTGTGTGTGGGGTGGTGGTGGTGTGTGTGGTGTGTGGTGGTGGTGGTGGGTGTGTGTGTGTGTGTCTTCAATATAAATGAAACATGGCTGCAATAGCCTTTTTACAACGAAACAAAAGCTTCGCCAAGATATGAAGGAACTTCCTTAGTTTAAAGAAGAGAAAATAATGTTTACGCCATTCTTTGCTGTATTTAGTTGTGTGTCCCATCATTCCAAATCGAGAGGCAAACAGGTCATGCATTTGTAAAAGAAAGCAATGGAATGCTCCCCAGAAGAAAGGCAGGGGACAGGCTCACATTTCTTGGAAGATGCTGGACTCCTCCATTCTTTTTCATAGGGGTGTTAGCCCTCTCCTCTACAGGGACACAATATTGTCTAAAATGGATAAACTATATTTTGTGGGCCTGCCCACATATAAACCTTATTCCAGTAAAGTTATATGGCAAGCGCATAAACTGGTTTGGGCATGGGGAGGTGCACATCTCAGGGAGGTGGAACAGGGAGGTGCACATCTTACGGAGGTGGAACTAAAGTTAAGAAAATCAGGCGTTGAAAGCAAAAAAAGGAGGTGCGATATTCTATTTTGCTATTAGGGTGGAACTCTAATGGCTCTGCGGGGGTGCATTACCCCCCCCCCCCCAGCCTACGCCCTTGTATGGTGTGAAACAACACTATTTGTCTCTCACACGCAATGAAAGAAATACAGAAAAACTAATTAAAATCGTGATTGCAAGAGTGATTTATTGAACCGTGTTAACAGTTGCCTTCCTTCATTTTTGTAACATTCAATACTTCTCATGATCTCAGTGGTATATTTCAATCTTATACTAATTTTGATGAAATTCATTATCATTAAATGTTAAAGAGTTTAATTCAATTTAATGTCCTACATTTAAATTAACTTTGTTGACTAAGGTGATTAATATCATTACACTTTTCTCACTAGAGCCACTGGGGACGTAACACCTTTTGACATTAAGTTCAAATAACATAAGTGTGCTTGCAAGAACAGAACAAGCACAGTTTCGATGTTTCATGTTATATTTTCTCAGAAATTATAATATCTTTTCACCAGACGTATTTTCGGTCCTTAGAGTTACACTTTTTTTTTATTTGGAAACACCCCGTGTGTTTATGTTACATATATGTTGGAAACGACGAAACTTGTCAGCATGTTATGCGTTTTTGTTTCTAGAGAGTGATAAAGATCGGAACAGCTGAGTAGAAGATCGGTAAAGTGGCTGGTTGTCTAGCAAGCCGTGGCTCCGGGGCACTCGTTCCAGGGAACACAAACAGAGGAGTGTTGGCTCTGCAGCAAGTGACCGGGGTTGGTACAGAAGCACCCCTCGTGACACACACCTAAGTGGCATAGTTCGGGCAATTCCCCGCAAACTCTCTGGGGGCAAGTGCCACACGATCGGTACTCTGTGTCACCGTGGCACTGCACTGCGCTGCTGGTAAAACCTGGGTTTAAAAAGGACAAAGTATATGCAATAGTCGGTCCATTTGAATGAAAAATATTATTTGATTATTTCATATATGAGGGAAAATATTACATCACCCTTTTCGGTCTTCATAGTGAAACTTTTAATTCCAAAGCAAAAATACAAGCGACACACTATCAATGGCTTTGCTTGTCGTATTCAAATGGGAATATAGACGAAAAGACACGCTGTCAGTTCGTTGTAAAATATGTTTATTGTTTGGTACCTCCAAAGCCAGGATAAAAACTAGGTTATTGATAAAACATAGAACATACACTATCGTTATTTTCAGTTTCGACGGCGAAAACTCGGATAAACATCTCACGCAGTATGCTGTTATTCTGGCGGTCCCTTATATTCCGAAGGATCAAATGATCATTATACTGTGAGATTCGAATTAACAAACCCCCAGCTCAAGGTATATACAATAATTATGTATGTACGGAATAATAAACATCACCCATTTTGTCTTCAACAGTAATAGAAAACAAAACACAAACCGTTATGAATACACTTTGAAAATAAAATAAAGCAACATTTGTTGGACATTTGTTGGACAATAGCGTAAGCTATTGGGGCGAAATGATGTTTAAACTTATTCCCAAGGAAGAATTTTGGAAGAGGGTATAGACGTGTTCTCTGAAAGATGGATAAGTATAGATATGAAATGGGTAGTTTATATACATCTATGTTTTAAAGGTTTTTCTTTATTGTTGAATTCTTTCACATTGGATCGCAGAACTTACGCTTATTTTTACCAGAAAGTGTACAAACTTTCGCTTGCCTCTAATAAAAACTTCGCTGTTACATAAATTCATCCTTTTTTTAAGGATATAATATGGAATTCCTTACCGGATAATATCAAAGAAAGATGTACTTGAAAGTCTTTCGTGACCCCCCCCCCCCCCCAATTTTTCATTGCTTCACTATTTGTTGACATGTCTACCCATTAGGGCTATGGGTTTTGCACATTACGATATCTTTGAACATTGTATTCCAACATTGTGCCGTTAAAATATACCAAACCATTTCAAGTGGTTTCTTCAAACATGTTAAACCTTACGAGATATGTACATGTATGATTATGGTAAGTGGTGAAAATTGTCGGTGTGTGTGTATGTGTGTGTGTGTGTGTGTGTGTGTGTGTGTGTGTGTGTGTGTGTGTGTGTGTGTGTGTGTGTGTGTGT
>JZLH01S0381995.1:19298-32623 GCA_001188425.1 Eucidaris tribuloides | reverse complement strand
AATGTATGTTGTACAGGCCAAATATTGATCTCCTTTCACAATTAGTATCAAATACTCCCCATCCACTGCATTTCTGTCTCAATATAAAATTATGTTGCAGGTTTTCTTTTCAGGAAAACCTTTGAAACAAGCAGACTAAAGTACAGTTTTCATTTTGACTGTGTCTTGGATGCACAATATTAGGTGTACATACGATGGTTGAGCACTGCATTTCGATTGAGATGAATTCCATTTAATACAGCTGAATTCTTTACTGTAATGAGCTTGCTTATAGTGCCATTAATACAGCAAGCATTGCGTTGTCGACATTCTCAACACTCTTGGAGCAAATGTATTCGCTTGGCATCCACCCTATCATCATTTGAGCTATGAGGGGTATTTTAAACTCAACCCACCCAAAGCTATACTTTGAGATATAGAATGTCAAAATCAGCCTATAGATAACTGTGGCAAGCGGAAAGCCTGCCGCATAAAAACTTGATTATTGGCATGTTGTTTGCCCTTTAGTATTTCAGCATTTCTTCTCCTGAATCCGTATTACATAGGCTATACGGCATGACAGTGAATCAAGAATCAGTAGCTTTCATTTCCAGCCTTCATTTAAAAAAAAAAAAAAAACGAGTAATTCCGGGAAGGTCTACTTTTTGATAAATGTACCAGCATACCCCGACCATATATCTAATCGGATATCTAGGTATTATGACACATTACATCTAACGAACAAGTCGGTATACAATGTTAAGAGACCAAGATTTTATTTGCTGATTAAATTTCGGCAACCTATATAAGAGAGTTATAACGCACAACCTATTGTGGTGTAAAACTGCATGGCTTGAAGCAGGAATTTGATAGATCATTATTTTGCTCAGTATATAGCAGGGCAACCTCGCAGCTGTAATTGGGTAGATTGTACGACTGCCATAAGTGGCGCGAGCTGAATGGGCTAATGACAAAAATCCTGCTTCCTGTTTACTTTTTTAAGCAGAGTTAAATAGTCATGCGTGGTAGTGATAAACGCAATTTTTAGCGAACAACTGACTAACATTCTCCCATCAGGAGTTTGAACTGAATACTTTCTTGAATGTAACATTATTGTTAAGCTTTAGGTTTCCTGCAGTGCTTGGTATATCACCAATAGTGAATTAATAGAGTAGTGCGTAAGTATCAGAGATTTCACGAAATCACAACACATCATAGTATGTAGCTGTGTTTATAACATGCATTGTATATACTTAGGTGGTAAGTCCAGAAATTAACCCTAGAACCCTATTTACGTTGGACTAATGGGTTAAGACTTCATTAGAAGTGAATGTTGACTACTGATATCAATTCTCCATTGGTAAGGTGTTACTCGTAAAATAACGACATAAAATATTAATATTAAGACGAAAATTACCTGTTTGAAGTTGATATTTATTTTTATGAGTATTTTCAAGAGGCGAGCTTACATCCCTCCCCCCTGCACCAATATCAAACTTCATCAGGTAAGTTTCGTTTTATTTCTTCGTTCAACAGTAAGTCACATTCACGAGCTTCGAAGCATGCTGCGCATGCGTGGAGCAGGCGTTCTCATTGTAAGCTCCCTCTTAAAATAAGCTCATAAAATAATATCAACTTCAATACAGGTAAGATTCTCGTTTAATATTAATATTTTGCACACAAATGAGAAAAACAATCACATACAGTATCATGTTTACGGCTACTCAATGCTTTCTACAAGGATAAGAAAATGATCTCTATAAAGTTCAAAAGAGGATGTATAATCCACATATGAAAGATATATATGCACTATGCAAATATTTTCTTATTTTGTTAGTATGGACTATTGAAGATAAATAACATGAATACACAAGTTTGGGGAGAGGCATATGTCAGTGATAAAACCTGGAAAATATTATATTCTCTTTATCTACATACATTTCAAAAACTAAGTAAATAACTCAATAGCTAAAAGAATAATAATTTACAAATGAATAATATAGATATAAGTAGATTCATAGATAGATAGATAGAAATAAAGATATATGATAGATAGATAGATAGATAGATAGATAGATAGATAGATAGATAGATAGATCGATAGACTACACAAATACTTTAAACTACCTGAAGAGATAGAAGAAGATATAGATGGATATATCACAGATACTCTTATCAATTTCTGGTAGCTAAAATTACAGTTTCATTTCATGAAGTTTGCTACTCTTACATGTATTAATCTCAAATAAAAAGTGTCTGAAATTAGCTTTCAACTTACTTGTCACCTGATTCTTTCAGAGCTCCCAGTACATTGGCCATATAAGATAACAGGTAGCAAGCAGCTTCCATCATACTGTGATGCTATTTAACAGAGGAGAAAGAAAAAAAAAGTTTGGAACAGTCCAATCTCCCGATAAAGGCAGGTATTCAACTAATGCATCATACCTGTCTTCTCTTATGGGGCTGAAACATGGACAACAAATGGGCACCCAGAGAAGAGATGAGGATGTACAGAATGGCAATGGAAAGGATAATGCTGGGTATCACAAAGAGAGACAGAGTGACAAATCACGAGCTAAGATTGAACAGCTACGATTGAAGGACATCACTACTATTTACAACAAAATCAAAGAAATTAATGTGGGCAGGACACCTAGCCAGGAGGTGTGACAACAGTTGTTTGAAACTCTGAATATTCATGAGCAGCTTTTATCTGACCACCTGGTTAACAGTTGCAGAGTAGTGCATAACTTTTCAGCAGCTTGGCACAGAGGAACAAAGGAAAGTAGCTTGTTTCCACCCCTTTTTTCAGCTCCCTGATCCAAGTTGCATATCCTAGCATCACATACCTTTCCTTCCGTCACATCGTCTCCGATCTTTTCGGCAACATCCTTGTGAGATAAGTATGACTTGCTGCAAGAACAATTTCAAGACAAATTCATCAAGACCAGGAGAATCATTTTGTATAAATATTAAAACCCATTGTCATTGACCCTGCAATTCTGTAACTCCCATAGATTTGAAGCATGGCAACACTGGTTCCCATAGCCAACAGGTTAAACAATGTACTGCAAATAATGTGTCTACATTTTGCAATTTTATCAATTTTGAGAGGTACAGCAAGAGTTCTCTAATGTTTACAAGTGTTCCTACTAATACTAATTACAATATAAATGTAATTGTACATTAATCATATTTGTGCTAATAACTAAATGCAAAATTTCAGAACTTTACCTTTAACTTGCTGAAGATGGTTTGATGCTTTAAACACACATTTCCCCCAAACCTCTAGAAGAGTATATTCATGACCAAACCTGAATGGGTTAAAATTGGTTTCCAAAAATTGCAACCTTCATTTCAAGTATGAGCTGAAATGTTGCGCTTAAGAGTCTTGACTTTTGAAACAAATTGAAAAAGATCTTCTTTCTAGTAATCCTCTGTATGCCATGTTTCGCAAAACAAGATGTTAATTTCTACAAAAGACCAAAAGGGTACTGGCATAAACATTTGGTAACTTATTGGAGATGATATGGCCCAGGAAGGGGGGGGGGGAGGGGAACCTTGGAAGAGCATGTTCAAAACCAAACCTGAATGGGTTAACCCTAAAAAAGAATTGTTAGAACCAGGGTTAAAGCAAAATGTAATTATGACAATTGTCCAGTTTGTCCAAGTCAATATGGCAGGAAATGTATTCAGGTGGTCAAAGCAGAACAATTCTCATCAGGTAATGTCAGTATGTATGTCACCACTCACCAAGTTGACAGCCATTCGGCACAAGCCTGGAACAGCTCGATGTGGCCTGACGCGGACCTGGCGCCGGCCAGGGTGATCATGACGGGCATCAACTCGGCGAAACCAAAGGACTCACTACCGATGTTGGACAGGAGCTGAGAGCACATTGGAATGAGGGCCTGGAGAAGGGCGGAGGCCACGCCTTCCCCGACGGGACTGGAGGGGAAAAATTGTATGGGGAATTTAAAGTTAATATTTTGGCCTGAACCCTTGAAGGCAGAGTGTGTCTTTTGGAAGCCTAAAAATTAACATTGAGTATTTAAACTGGTATATAGAAGAAGATACCAACTAAGAACCTTTAGCAAAGTATTAGAACTAGAAACTCAGTTTTAGTGGGGTTATAGTGACTGTTAGGCTTTGATTTGAATTACTGTCTCGTAGTGACAAAAATTCCACTCATCTACTCGTCTTCTTTCAAACCCTTACACTGTATGTGTGCTAGTTGTGTATTTACATTTATTTGCAAATTACAAAATGTGTATCATATTCATTCATGAACATGACAAATTTCATGCAGAAGTCTTGTGCCGATTATTATTCATAGACTAATTCAAGATAACTGACAAAACTACTATTGAACTGACTTAGTTCAGTGATTTTCGCACGGAGTCTAACCATGGACCTACAACATCTAACTGACCGTTATTCTTTGGTACATTTTCAAGTTCTAGGTAATTACTGATCTTCAGACTCTACAGACATGTCCTTCATAAATTTCCTGAGGACCCGAGTGATGTTTTACTGTGCTGCGGGAGGGGTACAATTAAGATTCCCTGCCTTTAATGTGCCCCATCCATAGGCCATAGTGCTAATCCCAGTTGTGCCAGCCCCTAATCCCCCCAATACCAGGTTTATTTTGAGACTGTACAACAGATATGCAGATTAGCGTGAAAACATGACATCGGCACCCACACCAACCTCACCAACATCATCATCATTATCATTGTCCACATCACCATTATCATCATCACTATCACACCATCATCATCACTATCATCATCATTACCATCATCATCATCATCATCACCATCAACATCATTGTCCTTGTCACCATCATCATCGTTGTCATCATTATCATCATCACCACCACCATCACCACCACCACCACCACCACCACCACCACCACCACCACCACTATCACCACTATCACCACCACCACAACCACCACCGCCACCACCACCACCACTAGCACCACCACCACCACAACTACCACTCACCTATTTTCCTTGACGATGTAGGAGGTCAGACTCTGCAGTAGCACCCTGTTCTCTTGCCCCTTGCCGGCTGGGTCACTATCCCTGATGATACGTGACAGCCACTGCTGTAGGGCCAGCGGGTTGGAACTGCCCTGCTTGCCCAGGGTGCTGCAAAGTGTGTCAATGTACGTGTCGCTGGGCTGCTCCTCGGCTGGATATGATACAGAGTGAGTCACAAATGGCTTTGTTTAAATCTTAAAGACACTATATAACCTCGTGGAAGACCCGTTTAAAAAATTGCTAGATTTTGCTATCTGACAAATCTGACAATTTTTGAATGGACAAATAAATAACCTAGAACACCAAATTTCCATCAGTTATGCTGCTACTTGTAAAATAAGTACAGATAAAAATTGGCCCATGAATTATTCTTGGCCGATGAAAATTCTGCAATACAGCAGTCTATAGGAGACAAATGGAATGGTCTCTCAATGATTTTTACTTTTTTAACCCGTTGCCTGCGAGATTCTGAAAATCCCATAGAGTTAACATACGGGACATCCGGTTCCTGTAGCCAACGGGTTAAAGCACTTCATGATCATTTTGAATTGTAATTTTTTAAGGGCTTCATTTTTCAGCTTTTTAAAGACACTGGTAGCATGGGGAATAATGTAGCTCACATTTTTAAAAACAGAAATATTGTTATCCGATGCCTTTTAAGGGCAGTGGCATAATTAGGAAAAATCAACAATGCCTAAAGAACCAAACTGGTTGAAAATTACCAGCGGATACCCCCAACTGGAGTATATTTCCTGGCTGGAAGGAGTTGTCATGAATTTGTTTACTTAAGGAGAATCAAGCATGAACATGCCAGTTCTGAATTACTCTTGTGCCCCGAGAGATATTAACCCTAATATAACCAGGGAGGCCATAATGGCCCCTCCGACAAATTTCGCGATTACGCTGCCACGCGAAATTTTTTGACCGTGCTGTTCGCTGGCTTTTTACTTTCAAGTCTCGCGCATCATTTAAGACCATTTTCGTAAAAATCGGACGTACCGTTACGACGCTGCGCGACTTTTTGTACATGCATGCAACTCCAAAATTGCTCAAAAATGTGATTTTGTGTACAAAATCAAATGCAAATAGTGTTTTCAGCCAAAAATCATAAATGTACGATTATTTTTACTTTAACTGGTAGAAATGGATTAATTTTATGCTGTTTATGATTGCAAAAAAGTTCATTGAAAAAAACAATAAAAAACAAAGAAATACATAAGAAATTCACAAAACAATAGAATACATAAAAAAATAATTCTGATTCGGCAAGTTTTTTTGGAGGTAATTGTCACAAATGTCAGAATATTTTCACCAAAACTTAGCATTCTACAAGCTATTTTAAGTGAGTTATAGGAAAAAATATGATTTTATTCATAAATTAGCATAATTAATTATTAAAAAATATAAAATATCTATTTTTGGAAAATGTAATAATATAGTCTTGTAGATTACATCCAACTCTATCCGCGTGCAAATTTTCGCGGCGATCGCGCAATCTGCGGCCGAGATGATCCCCGGTGATGACAAGACCGAAGATAGCACGGATATATTAGGGTTAATCCCACAGAAAGGATGGAATGAAATGATACAAAGCATATCTGAAATAATTTTTTTTCTACTGGAATAAAACAAGAAATGTACATCAAATTTGAGGATATTTTGCATTAAAAATGTAATAATTTGATTGAAACTTGTTTTCTTTCTGAAAGAGGCTGTATGGTTTAAAACAATATTTATAATGTTTTAGAACATTATTGAAAAGTACTACTCACCCATATGAAGAAGTTTATTGAAGAACTTCAAGACTTTTGTTCCATATTCAACTGACAGGTTCTCATTGGAAGCCGAGAGGAGCACATTTATCAGATCTACAAAACATAAAAAAACAATCGTTATCAAATTATCTTCATTAATTGTGAAGTCCCAATTCAACTATCTGACGAGTTTCCAAACAATGTTCCCTGATCCATAATTGCTCACAAATTATCATCATTAATTGTGAAGTTCCAATTCAAATATTTGGTGAGTTTCCAAACAATGTTCCCTGATCCGCAATTGTTCACAAATTATCATCATTAATTGTGAAGTTCCAATTCAACAACTTGATGAGTTTCCAACCATGTTCCCTGATCCACAATTGTTCACAGATTATCATCATTAATCGTGAAGTTCCAATTCAACTATTTGGTGAGTTTCCAAACCATGTTCCCTGATCCTCAATTGTTCATAAATCATTATCATTAATCATATTAGTTCCATCAGTAATTGTGAAGTTCAATTCAACTATCTGATGTTTTCAAACCACGTTCCTGATACATACTTGTTCACAAATTATCATCATTAATCGTGGAGTTCCAATTCAACTATATGATGAGTTTCCAAACCATGTTCCGCCAATACATAATTGTTTACATATTATCATCATTAATCGTGAAGTTCCAATTCAGATAT
The DNA here is from genome assembly GCA_001188425.1 of Eucidaris tribuloides. NCBI lineage: Eukaryota > Metazoa > Echinodermata > Echinoidea > Cidaroida > Cidaridae > Eucidaris > Eucidaris tribuloides. Next base: position 25,145 of record JZLH01S0381995.1, on the reverse strand, counting down.
ACGAGTTTCCAAACATGTTCCCTGATCCACAATTGCTTTTGAGCTTTGACTTACAAAAAATCTTTACAAAAGTACAAAACAATTGTTAATTTTGATCAATTTTGATCACAAAATTTCAAAATTTTGATTAACTTGTGAAGAATACAGAATTATTGGTATTTGGTGCACATCCCTATTTAGATACATGTAATATGTTTTCATAAAAAACAAGCAAATCACGAATAAAATGGTTGATAATGTGTGCTGAAAACACTGCATAATCATGAAATTAACCTGTTGGCTATGGTAACTGGAAGTGCCATACATACTCTATGAAATTCACAGAATGAAATGGGTCAAATAGATGAAAATTATGTAATAATGATGCAAAGATCAAGGTTGAATTTTTTTTTTTCATTCCTTACCAGCGCGTTCTGTGTACAATTTCTCTAGAGCCTTTTTGGCGGGCTCTTTGTCCAAGTGTGACTCCATAGCCTGGATACATTCCTGGTAGATGCAGTCCTCCAGACCACTGTAAGGCAAAAACCAAAATAAAGCTTGATGTGAATCAAATGCTACAATATGTTTATGTGATAAAGTGGTTAGGAGACTTGGTGAAGTCTACTGTTCAACTGCTGGACTTGCATGGATGTTGTGAGAGTGTGTGAGGTGATGAAAGATGGAAAAGGTGATAGAGTGAAGGAAGAATGAACATAGGGAGGAGGGAAATGAGTGAAGAGAAGAGAAAGGGAAAAGTAAAAGTGAAAAGGGAAAGGAAAGAAGGAGGGAAGAAAAAATGGAGAGGAAGAGAGGAGGGAAGGAAGGATAATGAACATAGGGAGCAAGAAAGGAGGAAGGGAGAACAAAGTAAAGCAGAAAAAAGGAAGGATAGAAGAGAGGGATGAAAGAAATGGGGAAGGATAAAAGGATGGATGGATGGATGGACGGAGAGAGGGAGGGGGACATGAGGCTTTTCTCTCAGTCTTTACAAATTTTCTTTGACAAAATCTGGAATAAACTAATGACAAGATGTTTTTTCTCACCTGTCTTTCTGTGCATGCCTTGTGAAGATCCGGTAGTACGTCTGGAAAACTTGGAAGTAGAGACGAGACATGAACTCCTCACTGTCTTGTGATCCAAGCACCTGGCTGACAGCGATGGAGGACTACAATGATGAGAAAAAAAGAGTTACACAAAGCGTAATATATATCTCGCCTGCATCTTGCAATTTTAGACAGAATGCATTTAAAAATTACACCATTTTAGGCTTTCAGGGGATTCTTTTTGTTGCCATTTTTCATTGATTTTGAAAAGCCCTATCAGATAAAACAAACAGAATCAAAATCTGCTTAGAAATAGAGGAAAAGTAGCATTTTAGTCATTTTAAATAAATTTACATAAATTTGCATACTAGTGAACTTTCAAATTCTGCATTGAAGTTTGGAAACCCCTACCAAGACCTATCAGATAAAACATACAGAATCAAAATCTGCCTAGAAATTAAGGATAAGTGGCATTTTTAGTGATTTTGAATAACTTAGCATAAATTAGCATAATTAATGAACTTCTACGTTTTGAGTTGAAGTTTGGAAACCCCTACCAAGACCTATCAGATATAACAAACAGAATCAAAATCTGCTAAGGAATAGTGGCATTTTTAGTGATTTTAGTTCAGGAAGGGTTAAGACTCAGTCTGGTAAATAATGTAGAAAGCCAGTATCTCACTGGTTCCGCGACTGATTCCGTGCTAGCATCCAGCAGCAGTGGGAAGAGAACGTCCACCATGCGATTCTTGTAGGTAGTCGACTCTGGACACCAGCTGTGGAAAACACCAAAAATATGAGGTAAAGAAATATTACACACAGAATGACAGAGAATTAAGAATAAGGTCCTCAACATTGCACACCCAAATTTTGTGCATTTGTAAAATATTTGTTGTTGTAAAGGCATACTTAATCCCATACCTATTGTGAACTTTTTGATGAAGTATGGTTTCCTAACATGCTTCATCTGAGCTTCGTCATTTCCAAACCGCAAATGATTGATAATATGCCGTAATCTGATTCTTAATTGTTGTAGGGAGTCCATCACCTGATTCATAGTGTAATAACTGCTCTGAGAAGACACAACGGAAACTTAATAGCATCTCTTTTTGGGCTACGATGTTCTGTACATCAACATGTCTCGCTACAACATGAGAAACCTACTGTTGGAGTCACAATCGAACCCCAGATCAATGATTGGCAAACTAGCCAACTGTCCAACTCCTGACCCAGGAGTGATCAATAAGTAATCTTATCTGATGATAAGACTCATGTAAATATAACAAAAGCCATCATCAAAGCATTCAGTGATGAGAACTATGTGAAAAATCAACTGATACTGTTACTAGCAACAGCTTTTCATGATGAAATGATGATGGACATCAAGACATTTGATAGAAACACACAAAAAAATTGCAAACTGCTAAGAAGAATTGTCCTAACAAGAACCCCAGGGGGCATGACGCTCACCTTAGGTCATAAAAAACTCTGTGATGCCTGTAGACAAAACATCAGCAATTGTACATAGTTTTTGCCATTGGAGCCCGATATCTAGGTACCAGAATACCAGAATTTCAACTCTGTGCTAAAATTGAAGTGCCGACCCAGCGACGCCCTAAAAATCACCCTTCCAGTTTTCCCTTTGTTTATGTTTTGGACAATTTTTTTTGCGTAAGTTTATGTTGATAACACACTGGAATCACAAATGATAACACCAACTACTAGACTTACTCTGAGAGGTCCATGCAGAATCGAACCAGAGAGGCCATGACGTGTTGGACAGCGGCGGCGATGTTGAATGTCGTTTGATCTGAAAATAAAGTAAAGTGAAATGTTAGGGTTTACAGTCTTGTATCACGGGTAGAATGTCATACATTATATGCATCAATGGAATCAATGTTTAACAAATCAACAAATCAACAGTCATAATACATTGATATACCTTATAGATGATAGTAAGAATAGGTAATTTGTTAAAAGAGGCAAGTTGACACTTAAGGCCACCGCACACTACGCGATTTTCTGTCGCACGACTTACCGATTTGCATCTGAAATAAATCCCGGAAATAAATCAGCGTGTACGAAATATAAGCCTTGTTTTTTTATTTCAGATCCAAGTTGGTGCAGTCGTACGACAAAAATCGTGCAGTGTGCGGTGGCCTTTACATTAATCCCTTGGCTCTGGAAACATTTATATAAATGCATATTTTCCAAAAGTCTTTAAATCCCTATATCATTTTATCAATACAAGCAACTGTAAAATGTGTCGTTAGATAAGTGGCATAAATTTCTGATGTTTCTAACATTTGCTGTGTTGTGTAAAATGACATTTGTATGGATAAGTGTCAAAATGATCCCAATGCAGGACACTGTATTGTTCAACAAAAATACTGCTAGGAAATTAAAAGAGAAAGTTAATCAATCAATCAAACATTCAATCAGTGAGGAAATGAATGAATGAGTGAATAGATTACAAAATCAATAATTACACTAAATAAATTGAAAAAAAATAAACACATTTTCAAGGTTATAGAAACACTTTGAAGGTTAAGTGACCCTTGTGTAATTCGAGAACTTCATGAAAAACTACAAATTTAAAGATACATTTCAGGATTTGCAAGTCCATCACTTCCCTTTATTATGATTACCAAATGGTAGTTAAGTATTTACAAATGGTGTGTTGAAAGTTGAGATCCATATGCCACAAACTTAGTGTTTTATGAGAAAAACTAATAACGATATGCTACCAGAATATTGTTCTTTCCGTGAGTTCATATTTTGCTCAAATTGCAGAACACGGTTATGTGTACGTTCGCATAGCACAGTGGTCAAGCGCCGAACTCTGCGTGACCTTGCGCTAGTGACTGTTAGACAATTTTGGAACTGACGGAATGTGATTGTCACTGCACAAATTTTGAAATTTTACCATCCAGATTTTCAACAAAACTACGTATTCTACCCAAAGATTCTATGACAGGTAATTTATTCATACTAATCTTCACATTGTGAATGATTTGAGCTGATTTCATTCATTTTGCTGTTTTCTCGCATGCAAATCCCGAACTCTATCTATAAATGGAAGTTTTGAATATTCTTTTAATCACACTGCTACAAAGCAGTGTTAACAACATTACGCGGGAAAAAGAGGTAAGAAGAGCTGAGCAAAATTGACTTACTCGAAAACAGGCCAAGATGGGCAAGTCGCAGGGAATTGAAGTAGCTCTCTGTCGGTGTGGCATCTTTAGAGTAATTGTCACTCTGCACGTGATTTAGAGAATAAATAATGTTCATTAAACATTAAAAAACATAGTTTTGACATTAATGATTTTAAATGAAGACATGAATATTTAACAATCAAAAACCACTTAATTTGATGATTGTCTTAACCCTGTAAAAATGGCTAAACACTAGCACTTGCCCGCTCAATTTTAATTGAGTGAAATTTAGGTAAATTTAAGTGAAAGATCACCAAAAACTAGCATTCTACTAGCAATTTTGAGCGAGTTATAGACAAAAACATAATTTTACGCACTTATTTGCATGATGAATAATTACTTTAAAAATAGAAAAAACATATTTTTAGACAATTTTACTATAAAAGTCTTGTAGTCTATCCGCATGCAAATTTTCACGGCGATCGCGCGATCTGTGGCCCGAGATCTGAAGGGGGAGTAAAATTGACCCCATCCAGTAAAAACCTGATCTGAAATAGCCCAGTTAAAATTCATGAATCACACTTTCTGTGTCGTCCAGCATTAAAATAACAAATTTTCAATGCCACAAGAACCTTAGTGGATTATATTACAGATAAAAAGTGATTTTCAATGTTCGCTTTTATTTTCTTTTTACTTTGGGGCATGTAAACTTATCTTTTGGGCAAGTAAAATTCTGAAAGTGATAATTTTCAAGATAAGGGTTAGTGTGGAGCAGGGATGGAGTCGAGGCCGACAGTTCCGAGTCACGAGCCTGCTGGAAAAATAATGTCCCCAAAGACTTTGTACACGGGACTCAGTCCGAGGCCAAGGCCAGCAAAATCTGGCCTCGACTCCATCTCTGGTATGGAGCCCTGTATAATTACCCATGAGATGACTTGCGGGTACTCGCTGAGCGACGTGCTGTTCCACTTCTCCACGGCGGTGCGAACAACGCCGGGGAGTGCCACCAACATGGTCAGGCCGTGGGCGGACATCTTGGACGCCCGGTTCGAGGCCACGCTCAGGACGGCCCCGTAGGCTGACAGGGCGTCCTGGGTCATCTGCTCGGACTTGAGGTCGGAGGATTTGTCGATCTGGCTCAGGAGACATGACCTGGAAATAAGTACAGAAAAATGTTTGGTAAATAATAATTAGAACTATACATTTGCAGTACGCACACATCTGTCAACAGACATTCATGGAGACAACTATAAACAATACACAAACATGAAACATTAACAATGTACTTCATGAATTATAAATTGAAGAAATTGGACTTCCTTGTGAGCAAAAATTCTGGAGTCTTACGTCCCACAGTTTATAAAATATAAGCAATAATCACTTAAAATGGGCCCTTTGCCCAAACTGGGTAATAACAGTACTCTAGATCTCAGACACCACACAAAGCTCCATTAATTCAGATTTGAATGGGCCTCATTTTTATGAAAACTGACCTCCCAGGCTCAAGGTTCTCCGAGAGGTAAAGATTTAAGTTAAAGGCATCATATAACATTGTTTCTAGTTTAAAAAAATCTAAGCTGCACGATTCCCCATGTTACTATGTCTTTGATGAGGTCTAAAAATGGAGCCCTTAAAAAAAATACTGTCCAAAACAATCGTTATGTGCTTTT
>JZLH01S0381995.1:7090-19229 GCA_001188425.1 Eucidaris tribuloides | reverse complement strand
AAAAAAGTGAAAATCATTGAGCGACCATTCCAGTTTTCCCCCATAGACTGCTGTGTTGCAGAAATTTCATCGGCCGAGACTAATTCATTTGCCAATTTTTATCTGTACATACAAGTGACAGCATAACAGTCTTATTGACAGCAATAACTGTCTGAACTTTTGTGTTGTAGGGTGTTTATTTGTCTATTCACACACTGTCATATATATAAGTGTCTTTAAAGTCAATCTTTACATTATGAAAATACAAATGTTCACTAATTTTTGATAAGTAGACAATAGGAATTTGTACCTTGAGTAGAGAGTGAATATTTCCACCAGCTGAAAGATGACGGGCTGAAGATCTTGGGCCACTTCCATTCCTTTCCGTGGGTCGTCGTCATCCTGAAATGTAACATTTTTGTAACATTCAAAAGTCAACACTTTGAGAACTGAAATAATTAGCCTGACAAAACTAGACTGGTATGATAGCAAATTGGTGATGACCATGGGACCACAATACGTGCATAAATTTTGCTGGTGGCTTTATCTTACTTGAAAAAGTTACAAGGGGTGGGGGTGGACGGAGGAGGTAAAGGACAGGTCTTAAATCTTCCCAGTACCGGTGAATGCTTTTAAAATATAACAAACAGGCTCACCTCACTTATGGATGTTTATGAACTTTTGCTTTACCTGTAAATGCACATGGCCCGGGGTCACAAGCCACTTCAGTAACTCAAATCACAAACATATCATATATGGTGTAAATCAGTATATATGTACATATACATACATTATTATATTTTTCGTGCAAGTCTTCCATACCTGAACCTCCAATACATACATTTATTTATTTATTTATTTACTTATTTATTTATTTATTTATTTATTTATTTATTTATTTATTTATTTATTTATTTATTTATTTATTTATTTATTTATTTATTTATTTATTTATTTATTTATTTATTTATTTATTTATTTATTTATTTATTCATTCATTTATTTATTTATTTATTTATTTATTCATTCATTTATTTATTTTCATTCATTCATTCATTCATTCATTCATTCATTCATTTATTTATTTATTTATTTATTTATTTATTTATTTATCTTTCTATTTTTTTATTTATTTATTTATTTTTATTTTTTAGTTTTTTTTTTTTGGGGGGGGGTTGGGGGTCTAGATTAACAGTACACCTTACCCCTCCTGATGCCCATAACTCTATCCCATACTTACCACAGCCTGAAGGAACTGTTCGTGAAGGGAGATCTGCAGTTTGCCGATGATGGAGTCCAGCATGTACAGGAGGTGTAGGCTGGGCAACTCCTCCTGGGGCAGAATCTCACTGGGACCAGCGTTGAGAGGCATCTGTGATAGCTGCACAGGAGAGTGGTGCAGAAAAGACATATTCAAGAAGTTCAAGGTAAATTGCATGATTGGGAGCAGTCCTCAATTTGGGGTAAAACTATTCTAGAATCAAGTAAACTATGCAAGGATTCTACTGTGAAAATTTTGTTGTCAAAACTTGACTCATTTTATAAAAAGAACTTCCATCAGTATGCCTTGTGACAAATTTGCTGTGTAGCTTTCTATAGGATCAATTTCTCTCTGGGCGGTATTGCAAAACTGATCTTAAGCTGTATTTTGATATCATGTACCTTCACACTAAATCTCACTAAAATCCGTCAAACATTACTAACTGAAAGTTATCGAATGGAAACCAGTATTTTGGACGGACAGCGGTGTAATGATATCCCCCTGCATCTTTATTAGTCAAGGTGACAAAAAATATTTCATTTCAATGGTCAAAGTGATAGTTCAAAAAAAAAATCTCAATCTTTATTACCTGTCTGGCTATAGACTCTTGGGCCAACTGGACATCAAACTTGACCGAATGGCAATGAGTGGTCACTATGTCCAGAAGACTTTCAGCCTCGGTGTCCGGCAAACGCTGTTCGCACAGATGTTCCTGTTGATTAGATAAAGATGACAAAAAGACGAGCATAAAACTGGTTTCTGATCTCTGAGTATTTTAGCTCAATACAATAAGCCGACCATTCAAGTACTCTCTCCGCTCCTCACAAGACATCATGCCAGTCCATCTATCTGCCAAGATGCTCTCTACGCTTGGTGAAAGAGCGTTTTTAACTGCTGCTCCTCAACTATGAAACATACTACCTCAATACTTCAGCATTCAGCATTCCCTCAGTCTATTCAAACAATGACTCAAGTCTCATTAATATTATTATTATCATTATTACTGTCAAACCAACAACATGCCCTTCAAACCAGGGTTGCCACTCAAAATTTGAATTTCCCCCTAAGCCGCATATTTCCCCTACGGACACCACTTTTCCCTTACACCTCAATAACTCAATTTTCCCCACGAAATAACCTTAGTCAATGCAATAGAGTGATCATGATTTCTTCGCCGGAGATGGACAAAACAGACAAATATATACGGAAATTCTTTGAAATCCACTACAAATCATCAAAAACCCCTACTTTCCCCATACGGAAGGTCATTTTCCCCGTTGGTATCATCTACAACCTACGGTTAGCTAAAATCCCCTACGATAGGGGGTATCTCTTACAAGTGCCACCCTTGGTTCAAACTCACCTTGATCCACGACTGGTACTTCTCTCCCGCCATCCGTGGCACCCAGCGCAACGAGTGCAGGATCTCGTGCTGGGTCAGGGGTCGCTCGCTGTCGCAGTGCTGCCCTTCCAGTAGCTTCAAGTAGGCCACCGAGGGCGCAATCCGTCCCAGCAGCCTCCAGCAGACGGTGGCAGTGTAGTGGATGGCGCAGCCGTCCTGGTGACCCAAGAGGGTGCCCTTCCTCGCCGCCTCGACATCGCACTCGCTGCCGGCGCCGAGGAGCTCAATGATGGCAGAGTAGAGCTCATTGTAGTCGAAGTTGGAGTCATAGAGGACCTCGCAGGCCTGGATGAGAAGACATGGGAAGATATGTAACAAGTACGGCCAGACTTAATCCTAACTTCTGTTAACTGTTCACAGTGGCAAAATATTTCTGGCTTATCAAATATATATAATTGTATATATTTGTCAAAGGTAACCTGGAATACTGGTAGACAATGTAAATCTTCCATCAGATTTCCCTGTTCACCTCAAATGCAGCAAATGTGTGTAGGATTGGCAACTGAAACATAGAGGGTTTTCTTTGATGGAAAGAATAGGCCTACAGTCACACTTCATAAAAAAACCTCTCTAATCAGTTCCTTGTTGCCTCATAGTGCATACTTGGTCCTTGTTACATCAAAATCGGATCAGCGGTTCTCAAGTTATCGTGGTAAAGAGAACCGGTAACGGACGGACGAACGGAAGGACAACCCGAAAACATAATGCCTCCAGCCCCCTTACAAGGCGGAGGCATAAAAACCTCTCTGTGTCCCATACCACAAGCATCATTTTCACATCTTATTCAGTCAACATGGAGAATTCACTCTGACTAACTGAACACCTCAAAGTAGAACCTACTTATAGTACTACAAACTATAAGACATGATGAATTTTGTTTAACCCCTTGGGGACAAGACGGTTGTACAGAAGCTAAGAACATTTCACACCCAAACACAGTTTTCTTCATCTATACTGATCAAGACTGTGTACATTATTGGACAGAGGCATTTGGAGCAATGTACCCTAAGTTTGAATGAAAAAGGTAGCATACAGTGGCAACCGAAAACATTGTCATTTACAAACATGTTTACTGAAACAAGTTTCTTGAAATGATGTTCAAACGCCATGAAACACACAGTCAGTGTTACTAGCAAATGCATGCGTTGTGTTTGTTTAAACTAATTCGTTTCAGGAAACATGTTTGTAGCCGTTAGTAACATGACAATGTTTTTGGTCGCCACTGTATTTCCTGGGCTTCTGTGGAAGCCAATTGTCTCTGAGTGTGCAATGTACTGGGCTTCTGTACAAGCCCATCATCCAAAAGGGGTTAAGTATGGTAAGGAGATTGACAAATACTCAAACAATGTCAAATCTTTTGATATGGAATCACCCAAGTAAACACAAAAATATCAGCCTACCCCCTTGTCAATGCACGGCCCGTTCCGATCCATCTCCATGGAGACCAGGTTGTAGAAGCTACGTCTCAGCGCCGAGCCTTCCGAGTTGCTAAGCAAGGGGTTGTCCCCCAGGGTGGCCTTGCGATAGTTCTCCTCTACCTCGCGGCAGGGGGTGTAGAATTTGGCAATGGCGATTCCACCCCTCTCCTCCTGGTACAGCATGAGGGCGGGGTCCGAGGACTGGACGGTGAAGATGTTCCATTGAACCTTGGTGGAGAAAAGGTATTAGAGCACATTTTGAAGTAAAGTTTGGGTAAATGGTGAAAAATGATGTTTTTTGCTATTGTATTATACACATATATTGCCAAATGACACCCCCTTTTGGCACATGACCACACGTCATCCCAGTATAGCTTTCTGTATAAGCTGATTGAAGGGATTACTACATCAAGTATCAAGTGTTTTTTAGACAGACCTATATTATCTACTTTTCTGCCTTCGGGCTGGCAAGCATAAACAGTGTCTACCATTAATCGATCAATCAGAAATACATTAGGGTAGGGCTCTTTATCAAGAGAAACATAAAGGATGCCTTCGGACAGATGTGTGGCTTTGTCCACTCTCATTTGGAAAATGGAATTAAAAGAATTAAACAGAAGTGAGTAAAACGATCCAGATAGATAAACATATCAAAAAACAGACAGATGGAAAAACATATTTAAACAGACAAGTATATTCCTGCAATTTCCAAAGGTAACATGTCACACATAATTTGCCCTTTAACAGCTTATGAAAGAAAATGAATGAAACTAAAGTTGTATTCTGTAATACTAGATATTTTTGTAATTTGGGCTTCAAAGACGGCAATTTGCGATAGTTTACTTCCACAATTTTATTTCTTATTTTTATTCACATTGTATTTCAGGTATATCTAGTAGTGACATTTTTTTAAAGATTGTTTAATCACAAAACTTGCAAAAATAAAACCACCATAAAATATTCAGCATATGCGGTAGCTATTCCATATCTTAAAGGGTAGTGACATGACTTGAAAAAGTAAAATATGCCTCTTGAACCAAACTGGATGAAAGTATACCAGTCTATACACTGGCTGGAAGGATTGTCTTGAATTTGTTTACTAAAGGAGAATCAAGCATGAACATACTGGCACTTTATTTCTCTCGTGCCCTGAGAATTAATCCCATGGAAAGCTACACAACAAATTCGTCTGTCACAAGGGATACTGATGGAAGTTATCTTAAAATAAGTCAACTTTTGACCACAAAATTTTCACAGTAGAATCTTTGCATAGTTTACTTGAAGTTGAGGACTACCCCAATCATGTCATTTACTTTTAACAAGATTGTTAGATCTTGAGAATCATACTAAAGAAAATGAGCACATTCACACAAATAAATGTCTACAAATTGAGACATTCTTGTCAAAGCATATGAAAGAGACAGCATACCTGGTCGTAGAGTTGTGGAGGTGGTTGTGAGTAGTGATGCATGAAGTACTCAAAGATGAGAAGAAGTCGACAGATGGCCATCGGATTCTTCTTCTTGACATCACTGAAGATAAAATCATGACATCGATACGGATTTACTTTGGCATTGATAAATCTATTTATTGATCAATCTACGACCTAATCAAATTAACTATTAATCAATCTTTCTTTCTGTCCGTTTATCTGTTTATGAATCTATCTGTAAATCTATTTATCTATCCATCTACATGTATCTACCTATCTATGTATATATCTATGTATCTATCTATATCTATCAACCTGTCTGTCTATCTATCCATCTATCTATCTATCTATTTATATATCTAACCAACTACCTATGTACATGTACATATCAATCCTTTTATTAATCTTTGCAAGAGATTATTTTTCATTTCCATGTACTCTGTAATCAGTGAAAATATAAAACATTCCATGAAGGTATAACAAGCACTTTTTGGTGATCCGCGTAACCGCGGATCACCATAGATTTCGTCAGAATTTTTTTCTTTTTCTTCTTTATTTATTCGTGTTTCTTTCTGGTCATTCTTGTGCATCAGATATCTCAAGAACAACAGCGTCAATCATCTTGTAACTTGGCATAGTTATGTCCCATGTCAAGACCTACAGAATGTCCTCCTGACAATGTCTGTGACGTCATCAATGACTCAATAAGCCAAAAGCTAGTCCTAGCCTACATTTGCCAAATCTCAAGCCGGCAGTTTCGAATAAAACAACGAAATTTGGCAGAAGTTAAGTTTAGGTCAAGGCGTCAACTTCTTGGATCTAGATCTACAGTGCGCGCTCGCGCATGATGGGCTTAGCACCTGGCACGACGAAAATTTTAAAAGTTTTAAAATGCTCCAAATGACTTCTTATTAACAGTAGCATACGTTTCAGGTCATTTGGAGCATTTGGTGCGCGCGCGTTTTTTTCCGCGCGCACCCCTTTCCCGACCGAATAACATCGTTTTTTCGATGAATTTAGATTTCTGACTGAATTCTCCATCAATTAGAACCCTTTCCCGACAACTAGGACCCAAAATATCGCTTACAAATCCAAAAAACGTAAATGCGCGCGCATTGCGCGCGTAGTGAATAATGGGCATTTTTAAATCACTCATAACTCTCTAGAATCAACGGTGACCCCTACTTTTTATTGCTTATTCTGATAGAGTATGATGCGTCGATGGCATTTCAGGCATCGCTTTCTATGCCAAAGTGTTATGACGTCATCTATGACGTAACAAAGAAAAATCGTATTTCAGGCATATATCTTGACGGAGTCGAGTAACATCACCAAACTTGGTAAACAGTAACTACAGGTCAAAGGTCATCACCCGTGCTTATCATATGCGTGCGGGCGTCACTACGAACGCGTAACGCGTACGTTTAAAAATTAAATCTTAAATCAGTCATTTTTCTCGAGAATAAACCATGACTCCTACCTTGTATTGCTCATTCTGATAGCCTATGATCCGTAGATAGCAGTTCAGACACTACTTTGCATGCTGAATACCTGTGACGTCATCTGTGACGTCACAAAGAAAAAACGTATTTCGCGCATATCTCATGAATGGGGTGGATTAAGATAACACAATTTGGTACACGGTAACTTCAGATAAAAAGTTATCACTGGTGCTAATCACAACCGTCCGCGCGTCGCAACGAACGCGTACGCGCACGTCATATTTTCAACTTATGTTTAATAGACAATTGCAGGTGATGAGGGACATATTTCATCATGCAATGATAATTGATATACATTGTCTGTCCATTTACTTTAAATTTAATGATCAAATCGGTAACGCGGATCACCAATTCGTCTCAGTGACGAATTCAAATCTAGTTCAAGTTTTCTTTTTTCCTACCTAACTGTCTATCTATTCTATCAACATATTGTAAAGGAATAATCTGATTGTAAAAATATTATATGTCGTCGGTTATCCGGCAGAAGGGCCCTAGCTTATGTTCCCGGCAGAAGGGCCTTCACACTAAATTGTCTCTAACTTGAACACCATTTGTTCTTTCCACATGAAATCAAAGTAGTGTGATAATTTTAGATCCTTCTGTCAGTCTCTTCAGTGTAAATATCAAGTAAGACAATATTTTTCAAATTAAAGAAAATTTACTGTTAAAGCCATTCTGCTGGGAACATATGCTAAGGCCCTTCTGCCGAACAACAAACGATATGACCTTAGCAATTTTTAAACCTCACTACTATGAGGAAAAATCATTACAATTATGACTCATTGAAATGTCTTCAAACAGTTATATTATTAAGCACAGATACGACTCAATGAACCATTACTATTTCAGATTGGAACTAGCCGCAGTCTTTTAGTTGTAAACATATGTTTTTTAGTTGAAATCAAATCTTTGGTTGTCCGGCAGATGGGCCCTAGCATATATTCCCGGCAGAAGGGCCTAAAGAGTAAATTTTCTCTAATTTGAGAAATATTGCCTAAATTGATATTGGCACTTAACAGAAGGATCTAAAAATATCACACAACTTTGATGTCATGTGAAAAGAGCCAATGGTTTTCAAGTTAGAGACAAGTCAGTCTTAAGGCCCTTCTGCCAGGAACATATGCTAAGGCCCTTCTGTCGGACAACCGACAAAATCTGTATTTTAGGAAACAATCTCACGGTGAGTGTGAGGCTTCAATGATGATGTTGGCACACTGGATGAGGACAATTATTTTGCTGCTGGCCTTCAGGCTCTCAAAGACGAACAATAGCAGCTGGATGTGCTCCACATTGACATCTGCAGAGGAAAGCAAATTCTAAACTGTATTACTTGATTAAAGACACAAGTTAACAATGACCACAATTTAAAAACAAAATGTGAGCTTCATGATCCTCCATGCTCCAAGTGTCTTTGTTAAGGTCTAAAAATGACATCCTGAAAAATTGTCTTTCAAAATGATTATTAAGTGCTTATTAAGAGTGAAAATCTACAGTATCCAGTGTGACCTTCTCCTGACCTTGTCTATTTCCGCCCATAGACTACTGTGATATAGGTCTGACTAATTTATACGCGGCCCAAACACTGAATTCATGCATACCATGCCAGTAGCAGCATAACTTTCCAAACTTTTGTATGCTAGGATGTTTATTCCTCCATGTAAGCACTACTGTGTAGCACAGATAACAAAGTTTGACAGTTTTTTTTTTAAATAGCAGTTCCACAATGTTAGCTTGTGTCTTTAACTATCCATTAACGGTTTTAGAGTGACATAAGGTAACTGCACACCTTTGTCTCAGGTAACAGGTGGCTGCAAAAATAACCGTGTCGCCAATTTGAGGTACAATAACGGTCTTTTCATTCAATAAAAATCCTCTGTCCTTGATTGAAACAAATCAATCAATCAAAAAATAAGAAAATAAATAAACACATGAATGAATAAATGCATATTTTAAATAACAAACAAATATATATATGTATATCAGACAAATGAATGAATAAGTAAATTTACCATAGCCTCGCATTCTGTTTCTTCTTGTAAGTCTTTCTTCAGCACCCATAGTAAATTTTAACAAAATAAATAAACAGTAGCCTCACCATCTACAGTGTTTTTCTTTAGTGCTCATAATAAATAAATAAATACAGAAATGAATATATATATGAATGGTAGTGTCACCTTCAGTTTCCTGCTGTGCGTCTTTCCTTAGCGCCCACTCCCGCAGCGCTGACAGGAACTTCTGCCAGACCCGCAGACCCACGGAGATGCCCTGTACCTCCTCTGTCGTCCCTGCCTGTTGTCTCTTTAGCAGGATGTGGGCCAGAACGGCCAGCGTGCGGGGCGGGAGACTCAGAGGCCAGGGGGTGGGGTTGGTGGGCTGCACCCCCAGGTGCCCTAGCAAGGAGTCCTAGACAGACATCAGAAACAAAGTAATTAATCGTACATGTGTGTATATGATTATGGCAGCACAAGGAGTAAAACCTTGAATCCATTATTAGCTATGTTGGGTATCTCAAGATCAATCTTGATCTCAACATCAGTCTTGAGATCAGAAATCTAAGATCTTGATCTTGTTCTCGAAAATGTTGGTCTTGATCTTGATATTTGAGCTTCTGGACTTGGCATTTTCACAAGATCAGCCCGAGATCAATATTGTTATTACATGAAATATCATTCGAAAAAGCTCTAATATCATTCAGTAATCAGTAAATGAAGAAAATGTGACTTTATGGAGTAGACGTTCTGATGTCTTGGACTCAACACTGATATTTAAAAAAAGAATACCACTGCCTGTTGATCTTGAGACATTTTTCATAAATTTTGCCAAAAGTATCATGTATTTGACCTTTGACCTACCTGCAACTTTGGTGTTAGCAGCTCAGAAGCAAGTAGTGTGTGGCTGAAGTGAAGTAAGACAGTGGAGAAATCCTCTGACAGATGGGCTGGTCATATGAATAAAGAGAGAGAAAGACAAAATTACATTACTTAATTGCTTGCTTGAAAGATTGTTTGATTAATTGCTTGTTTGATAAATTGCTTGTTTGATTAATTGATCGATTGACAACCATAATACTGGGAGCTAATCAGGAAGCTTGATCCAACTAGCTATGGTCACAAAACAAGGGAACAAACATGTCGAATTTATCAAACTCCACACTCTGTCAAATTTTCAGTGACCTGATTTAGATCGGATTAAAGTTCTTTCAGGGTCTGGAGTTACGCAACCATTTCTCACAAGATGCAAATAAAGTGCATCGTCTAACAAATTCAAGCAAAAATGACACCATTAATGATCTGATATCTGGTCAGGAATTTCAATGATTTACCAGTGGTTACCCAACACAGCAATGATATAGTTATCCATAGATAACATACAGTAAACTTGTATTAAAAATTCCACAGTATGGAAATGAGACACATTCTGGTATGCTCTGGGTATTTCACTCTTCATCTGAACATGAATTTTAATCAAATATAACAGAATAATTTTGCGGTTCAGTCATTGGCCCCTATGCACTTGCTACAAAAGCAGGATGATATGAATACTATTAAACCTTGACTATCAAACAAGTTGACTTGCAATGAATTACTTTATCATTCCTTCAATTTCACCTACTTCATAGCTGTTTTGATCTAACAACAATAACATTTTGTGTACAAGACTGTACAATTCAGTGGCTTTATAAATCACATCTAGTGACACCAAAGTTCAGTCAATCACTCATGATATATCATACAAAAAAGTTAATATAAATGGTAATGGTTTATTTTAAAAATCATTTGCAGCCAATCGGCTGAATTGCAGATTTTTTTTACAATCTAAAAACATCATGAACAATACTTTTAAATCACATTCAAACTTAACAATGAAAATTATACATGAAATCAAGGAGATACTAAATAATTGAATCTTCTGAGTAAATAATTTAAGTAAGTTAATATAAACAAAAACTATTAAACAAAATACGTAATGTAATCAAAGTCAAAATAATCTGTGACATATGATATAGTTAGGTCTACTCTTCTGCATATCTATTATAACATAACAGGTAATTTTGGGTATTCTGTTTATAATCCGTTACAACTGGTTGTCAAAAATAATATCATAGACTCTACACACCTCCCAGGCATGCCCTATACCACTATCCAACTAATACGTATAATCTGTAAGGCTGTTTATATGAGTGACCGCATGTCACTCCAGCAGTACAGATTCTGGGCATTTTTACTCCATTTGCCCTTTACTATTTTCTACTGACTGTGATTTTCACATGCAAGGTTAACCAATCCAGATAAGTGTTGGCACTGCAACAAGCGCCTCCTTGCAAACTGGTTTAATAGCTGATGTCAACTATTGAGCAGCTTTCCATTAAGGATGTTGTTAATGGTGAATCTACCATACTACAGCTATATACATCAAAATAAGAATGATTCACTTGTCAACATACTATTTTCCAGCTTGATGGTTCCTTTGTCCAAGTCTTTGATGACGCTGGCAAGGCCTGCTGTGTGGCTGTCCATGAAGGCAAGGCTGTCAAATACAAAATGAGAAACAGGTGAAATGATGACATTACAGAAACTCTACAGCATACATGTAGGTGTATGCAGGGGGTGTTTTCGGTGTCAAACACCCCCTTTTTACGGAAAACACAACCCTCTTTTGCTGAGAACATCCCCTTTTTTGCTGAAAACACCCCCCCCCCCGTTGGCTGAATACCGGTTCTCGTCAATAGCGATTAGCACTATGCTATATTGTTAGCTCCCTTTACCATAACTAATTTTATTATTGAATTTATGAAGACTTTATGTTATTTAATTTAAATCATAGTAGTTTAAGTTAATTGTTAATTGATGTTGGTTGTATGCATATTGTATAATATATACTTCATGTATTTGTTACAAATTATACGGTAATTTGATTCATATATTTATTCATTCATTCATTCATTCAAATACAGAACTTGTGGCTCACAGGTATAGAAAATCTTACCTGGGGAAATGTCTTATCAGATCGTTGGAGAGCTTGAAAAGGTGACCAGTCAGGAACTGCAACACATCTTTGGCCAACTGGAGGTACTAAACAAGAATAATTCATGGTAAATGGAACAACTCTTGTACAGATCAGTCAAAAATTAAACTAGAGCAATTC
>JZLH01S0381972.1:0-10120 GCA_001188425.1 Eucidaris tribuloides | reverse complement strand
TTAGTGAAGCGTACGGCTGGTGTCTAGAATCCATGCTACCATTACTTAGGGGCTGCATCACAGGTTTTCAAAGTAATGAAAATTACGGGGATTTTAGTGTTTTTCAAAAATTTGACACCCCCACCCCTTAAAGGTACTGGCTAACATTTACCACAGTTAAAAAATCTGAGCTACATGATTCCCCATGCTACCAGTGTCTTTGATAAGGTCTAAAAATGAAGCCCTGAAAAAATTGTATTTCAAAATGACTATTTAGTGCTTTAAAAAAGTGAAAATGGTAAGTTGACCGGATTCACCTGCCCATTTCCTCCCATAGACTTATTGTGTTTACACCTAGGCTATTTTCTACTCGCCCCGAGTATCAATTGTTTAATCATGCATAACTTGCCATTGACAGTGTAACTTTCCAAACTTTTGTATTCTAGGGTGTTTATTTGTCCATTCAAACACTACTATGTAGCTCAGATATCAAAGTTTGACAATTTTTTAAATTGAAGCTCCACAATGTTAGCCTATCACTTAGCAACTTTTCGGCTGCTTATTTGGCTGTTAAGGAAAAAAACTTTGGCCAGCAAAATTTTCCCGACTGATTTCGCCCCTCCTCCACCCAAGATTTTACCTTGGCATCGCCCCTGTCATTAATCATGCCAACTTGAGGAAATGGCGTATGATTGTAGGAATGTTTCGTCTCTACCTATCAAAAACTATCAGACATATAAATCTCCAATTTTGAATAAAATAGTTTCACAGATCTTTCTTCAGCTGGAACAAGTCCGATGGAGCAAAAATGAGTTTGAAGACACTATATAACATTGTGACAGCCCAGTTAAAAAAAAAAAACTCAAACTCTGCTATCTGACATATTTCACAGTATTTGAATAAACACCCTACAATACTTTGGATAGTTATGCTGTCACGTGTAAAATATATACAGATAAGAATAGGCACACAAATGATTAGGGATGGAGTAAATTACCCCCCTCCCCCATGACAAAAGTGCATAAAGTTCATTTTAGTGTTTTGGAGATATTGAGCAAAATGTATTTTGTTCAACATGTAAAGCCCTATTCAGTGTCATTTCAACAAGTGGATTATGAAACAAAGTGACACTTCTAATTACTATTTTTTTTAGTTCGGTATGTTAAACATGATGTACTGAGTCCCCTCCACTATATAACTCAATTTTCAAAAAAATGCTAGTTATGCCCTTTGGTCATGGGGGGGGGGAGTAGTAAAGGCCAACCGTCCCAAGTCACAAGGCTGCTAGAAAAATATTTTTCCCATAGACTTTGTACACTTGACTCGGTCCGAGGCCAAGGCTGGCAAAATCTGGCCTCGAGGCTGGCCTCGACTCCATCTCTGCAAATAATTATCAACTGATGAAAATTCTGCTACACAGCAGTCTATGGGGTAAACAGGAATGGTTGCTCAATGATTTTCACTTTTAAAAAGCACTTAATGATCATTTTGAACTGTCATTTTTTTCAAGGCTTCATTTTTAGACCTTATAGGAGACCCTGGTAGCATGGGGAATCATGTAGCTTAGATTTCTTAAAACTGGAAACATTGTTATATGATGCCTTTAACTGTTATTCTATACAGTATTATCAAGACCTTGTTGCTTCATTCTCAGAGTAACGAACTCCGTACAGCGGCAGCCGAGGGCCTGGCCAAGCTCTTATTGTCTGGTCGCATCACAAGCCCCAAGCTTCTCTCCCGATTGCTCCTCCTGTGGTACAACCCGACCACTGAAGAGGACCAGAGACTTAGATCCTGTCTGGGAGCATTCTTCCCCATCTATTCCTTTGCTGGAAGGTAAAGAGATATGGATTTTGTCGTTGACGTAACATTACTTCAAATCTCAAATAATGTAAAAAAAACCCAAACAAACAATAAATGGGATGGCTTAAAGGTTGTAGCAAGTATAAGGTAATATATGGTGTTTATATATGTGACTTTTAGTAACATAGAAAATCACAGAAAATAGAAAATTTGAAAAAAAGAATTTTGATTTTGTATAACAGAGAAATGGAGGCTTTAGTCTACAGTTAATGTTTCAGATGTGGAATATAAAGCAAATCATCATCTTTTTGTTTGAGGATTAGGGTGTTACGTTAGATTGAAGATGTAAGTTTCAAGAAATACTTCTATGGGTTTTGCTTTGCGTACTGAAAAAGGAAGATTGTTCGAGAGTGTAGGGTGTATATATGAGAAAGAACGCTCCCCCCAACCTGAAGGATTTGTGAGTTTGCAGAACGGAGATTTCATGGAGGGGTGTAAATATACAGAGTATGTTGGAGGTAAGTAGGGGCAGATGTATGTAATGTACTGCATACAAGGAGGAGAATGCTTACTTCAAGTCTGATGCTTTGATGATCCAGTACATTATTGATGCCCTGTTCTCTCCTGCCGTCTTGCAGAGTCCATCAGGAGTGTTGGGAGGAGGCCTTCCTACCAACTTTGAAGACGCTGTTCAATGCCCCGACCACCTCCCCCCTGGCTGAGGTCAACCCCAGCAATGTGGCTGAGTTCATGGTCCACCTGACAGATCACACCATGCTGAACAACAAGCCAGCACAAGATTTACAGGTAACCTAAGTGTAAGGATGTTTATTGTATGTGTGTAACCGAGGGTGTAGATTGTGGAAGATGAAGAAGTTGTGTTACATAACCAAAATCACTCCAAACTCAAACAGATGGCAAACTGCAACAGGAACATAACTCGGGAGACGCAAAATAAAAGGTTTCTCCAAGGTCGTGATCACACTAGGCACATTTGATGTAGGGACATGGAGTCGACCCTAGGTCGAAACCACTTCCCCCACTGATGTGAACACAAAACAAGTGGTTTCGACCCTACATCGACTCCACATCCACGATGTGGATCGAAACTACCTGATTGAGGTAGTTTTGACCCTAGGAGGTGAGTTAAATTTCGTAATGTGAACGCAATATGTGGAGTCAATCTGGATCGACTCCACATATACCGGAAGTGACCTAACGCACCAGGACGGGCTTTGCTCCATTCACTCCTCTCGGCTGGTATCGTCGCCGCAAAAATCAGTCCCGCTGTAACAATCATGTGGAGTAGCATTTGCCTTTGATATATGGCAATAGAACGAATCAATATATTGCATACATTTGTCAGCAATCTAATTTTGCACGAGATCGGCCGAATGGCGATTTCTATCGGCCGAAATGCAGTGTGCAAATACGACAACGCGGCGAAATACGAGTGTCGCTCCATCTGTTGTATATGCCGACATTTCATTTGTTTCCGTGTGGTAACCCCGCTTCACTTCCGGGCATTCTAAATCGCGTAAGTGGATTCGCGCACACTTACGTGATAAATCACTTCGATGTAGATGTGGGCGTAGTGTGAACGCGAACACAATGTTGGATGCGACACCACTGTCACTACCTAGGTACGAACCCACATAATGAGTAATGTTGATCACGACGCAAGAAATCTCTGGGCGTACATTCTGGTAGTCACATCCTGTAGGATAATGAATGTTGAATGATGTAATAAATAATCAGGTGTGGGGATGGTAATGAATGAACACACCTGGATGCCGATCATAGGAATGCAAGTGACAGCGGAAGGAGGACAGAGTGTCGATGATATGTTGATAGGCAACAGTAAACATTATTAATGAAGCTATGAATGAATTACAAAGCGAATCTGAGTGATCTGAACGAGGGATAAGGCAAACAAGGAACACACACTGACAATATAACAATCCTACATAAGTCTTTGGCTAGTTTCTTAACTCTATAACATGTTAAGGCTTTTGATGCTACCTGTTAACGTACAACATCAAAACTGAGACTCTGACCTTATTCTAATAGTAAAATCATGGACTTTTGAGACATCTCTGTTGTATTGTCTATAGAAGTTAAAATAAGTTGGTCACACTAGTTCGAACCACCGTGCAAACTACGCATGCGCTCACTGACGATGGCACCCTCTTTTGCTGAATGTCCAATAGTGTCGATAGGAGAATTGAATTATTGCATCATTTCCGTTTTCTGTGCAGGCAAACCAGCGTCCATGACAACCTAGCGTGAAGCTGTCCAACACCATCCTGGGAGCGACCCTGAGGCCCCAGGGACCCTGGTCCTGCACCAAGACCCTGACCATGCTGAACATCAATGGGACCAACCAGACCCTATTGGCTGACATCATGGTGCTGGCTGACCACTTGATGGAGGTGTGTATGGTACTAGGATGACCGACTGGCTGATTTCAAGTTTAGGATTAATTGGTGTTATCTTAAAGGGTATTGACATGATTGAGAGAAATCAAAAAGTGCCTCTAGAACCAATCTGGTTGAAAGATATACAAGTATCCATCAGTTACTGTGTATCTTGTGGCTAGAAGGAGTTTTTTTTAAAAATTGTTACTTAACCCAAGAAAGACTGGGCTATTTTGATGCCTAAGAAAACAGGGGAGGCTAAAAAGCACCCCCGTAAGATCTCAGCTATGGATCACACGATTGGTGCGAAATTTTTCATGCACATATAGTATCATGTAAACTACATAGTTGCGTAATAAATTTTTTAAAAATATTCAGCGTTTATTTTGATTATTAATTAATTATGCCAAATATATGCATGAAATCATATTTTTGCCAAGAACTACTCCCCCCCCCAAAAAAAAAACCCCTTATGAAATACTAGGTTTTGGTATAAATATTCCCTATGACATTTCCAATAATTTTCTGGAAAAAAAATTGCTGCATCGAAATTAATTTCATATGTATTTCATTGTTTTTCACATGTATGTATTTCTTTGTTTTTTCGACCTTCTGATTTTCATTGTTTTTTCAATGAAATTTGTCGGGGACACTTTTGTGATCATAAGCAGCATACAATTAATTAATTCAAATCAGTGAAAGTAAAAGTAATCACACATTTATGAATTTAGGCAGAAAACACAATTTGTATTGAAATTGTACATGAAATCACGTCTTTGATATATTTCGGTGTGACATGCAAGTACAAAAATATTGCATAATTTTGAAAACGCACGCCCTGACGTCGCAAATGTGGTTTCAAGAGATGTGCGAGATTTGAAAAATAAAAGTTGTGAAGCGCTGCGGCAAAGTGTTTTGAAGTTCAAGGGGAGGGGCCTTTTGGAGGGGGGGGGGCCTCCTCTTGTCTCTTTAGGGTTAAGGAGAATCAAGCATGAACATACCTGGACTGAATTACTCTCTTGCCCTGAGAGAAATTAATCCCATGGAAAGCTATACAAGAAATTTGCCAGTCACAAGGCATTCTGATGGTAGTTGTTTGCAAACAAGTCAACATTTGAATACCAAATTTTCACAACTACAGCATGTTGAAGAAAAAGGTGCCAAACGCCAGGTGGAGAAATTCTTCGAGAGCATTCAAGCTTTTACGAACAGAGAGGATGAAAATAAAGGAAAGGAGTCTGAAGGTACTACAGCAGCAGAGGGAGGCAACAAAGAAAGTGGAACAGCTGATGACGAGGCAGCCATATTGGAGGAAGGCAAAGATGTTGAGGTGAAAGTTGAACAAGAGGAACAGACTGACGATGTTGCTGTAAGTACAAGTTTGAATCTGTTCAACGATGAAATCATTTATGGATTACTTTGTATGGTTAAAATATTGAAATGGTTTGAGAGGATTAGACAAAAACTAAACTCTTTATGCACCACACCTAAAGCCCCCTTTGCATTTTATATAAGTGGAAAATACTAGCAAAGTCCTATTAACCTGTTTGACCCCAGTCCGAGATATCTTAGTCTCTAATGGGTTAAAATAGAACAAAATTTATGTTAGTGTATGTCAGTCCAGCTAATACTAGTAATAAACCTTCATACCTCTGCTAATACATATTGTCCCTGGGTTGATAAGACCAGTATCTCAAAAATATAAAATATTTAGGAGAGCCCAAAAATTTGGCTGCCACAACACAGTCAGAAATTAGATAGCTGTTGTTTTACCTGGTGGCAGTGGTTCCATTTTTATACCCCCGCCAAATGAAGTTTGAAGGGGGTATCAACGTACGGTTGGGTGGTCGGGCAGGCGGTTGGTCGGTCGGTCCGTTGCAAATCTTGTGGATCAAACTACTTCCTCAGTTTTTGACCAATTCTCATGAAATTTGGCACACACATTGGTCTTGAGGTAAAGATGTGCAAGACACATTTTTCGCATGTGTTGAAAACTGCGTTGCCATGGTAACAGCATATTATGGCAATAAATCATGTAAAAATCTTGTGGATCGAACAACTCCCTCAGTTTTTGACCAATTTGTATGAGATTTGGCACAAACATTGATCTTGTGCAAGACACAGTTTGGTATACATTGGAAACTGCATTGTCATGGTAACAACATATCATGCAATACATCAGGAAAAGATCTAGCAAATCCAAAATACTTTCTCAGTTTTTGACCAATGTTCATGAGATTTGGCACACACATTGGTCTTAGGGTGAAGATACAATGTATGCAAGACACATTTTTCGAATGTGTAAGAAACTGTGTTGCCATGGTAAAGGCATATTATTGTAATATGTCAGGGACGTGATGGGGTGGGGGTAGTAATCACCTTCAGTGATATTTCTAGTTGAGATTTGAAATTTCAGATTTGGACAAAACAAAATCTGACTTCTGAGAATACATTAAAAAGCTCATTTTCACCAAAAATTGAGATAAGAGGGCTTGTCACCCCAGGGATGATATGTAAAATTAGATTATTTGTGTGGTTTGTACTTTATTAGAGGAATGGATCTACAACTGCTCATCCAGTACCATTAAAAATGTATTTTGCCAACGATTAGAGTCTCATGACAAAAAAATTAAAAACTGGAATCAAAATAATAATGAGTAGAAATGTAACGATTATTTTGAATTGGGTTAAAGTTATTAACCTAAAAACTCAGAATTTTGATCCCATGTTATTTATTTGCATGTTTGTATTATATTGGTGCATTTTTGTTTAAATCATTGGTGTAGTGTATGTGTCAGTGTGTGTAATATTATAAACTTGTTAAACAAGTGTAAGTATATAGTATATGCTAGAAAGGGCTGTTTGCTTTGCTTTTATACAGAAGGATAAAGCAACTACTGATGTCATGGCTGCCCAACATCTATCAGAGGAATGCCAAAAGGAGGCTGACGTACCGGGAGCAGTGGGAAGAAAGACGAGAGGAAGAGGTAGAGGTATGGAGTAAAAAGTTAACATGGAATGAAAATGAGTCTTGCTATTTTGCAGGGAAGTAACAGGAACAGTGGAGTATGTTTGTATTTCATACCCAATGCTGAAATTAGTACAAGACATAATACTTTCAGAGAAAGCAAAGAATCCTACAAATGTTTAAAGACACAAGTTAACAATGACCACAGTTTAAAAAATGTGAGCCACATAACCCTCCATGCTGTAAATGTCTTTGATAAGGTCTAAAAATGAAGTCCTGAAAAAATTGTATTTCAAAATTATTATTTAGTGTTTAAAAGTGAAAATCTATAAGTGCCGGTACTCAGGTTGACTGGATTCACCATGCCCATTTCCTCCCATAGACTACTGTGTAGATCTAGGCTATTATATACTCCACAGCAGTAATAATTCAAGGGTGATGTTTATCCATGCATATCTTGCCAGTGACAGCATAATTTTCCAAACTTTTGTATTCTAGAATGTTTATTTGTCCATTTAGACACTATTATGTAGCTCAGATATCAAAGTTTGACAATTTTTTTTTAAATTGACACTCCGCAATGTTTAAACTTGTGTCTTTAATTAACTGACTGATTAAATGACTGACTGACTGACAGACAGACTCACTGATTCACCACCTAACTAACTAAATAAATAACTAACATATAAATTGATAAATAAATGCGAAATTTGTGATTCTTGTTTTCAAATGTTTTGGGTTTAGTTTGTGAACCACTCACTTCTGATCAAAAAAGTACTCCATTTAGGTGTAAACTGGAATAGTGTTAAATTTGACAGCTTTATTTTATTGAAAACCAGATATTTCATTGTTGTTTGAATATTTCTCCTTGTTTACTAGGCAAGAATACCAAGACCCCTGCTCAGAAGAAATCAGCTAAGACACCAGGCACCAGAACCAGGAGAAAAGCCTTGAAAGAAGACAACAACAGGTAGACCAAAATGTTTGATACACAAGTCCTTGTAATCATTTACATGACAATACAACTCTAATACTTGGTAATGAAAACAGTGGAAATGATGGTCATTTTATTGAATCATATGTTTGATAGTTATTCAAACAATATATAAATATATAAATTATTTATTACATTTGAATATGTAAGGAGAGTCTCTGTTTTATTAGAAAATCCCAACTCTACGACTGTCTGACCATGTTTTTCTAGCCATATCAAGACCAGCATTAATCTGGATTTATGCTCACATGCAACAGTTCTATGAAGTTCAGATATGTTTATACAAGAGCTGTTTTATTTTGGTTATTAGTTACCTACCATGAAAACCAGGCAGTTTTTGGTTAACCTTAATACACACTTTTAACCCTAATCGTGCTGGGCTTTTTTTTTGGCTATGCTGTATCTTGGGGGAGGGGGGCTGGGGCTGATACTGCCCCTCCCCCCTCAATGAGAGTCGAGTAAACGATTAATGATTTTTTAGGTGGGAATGAATGACAAACAGAATATACTGAGACATCATGACCAGGTAATAGATCAGGGGTTCTCAATTATTATTGTTGAAGTGCCATATTTGTTGTCAAGAGTTTGTACTGCGCCACTATCCAACACGCGAAGCAAGCACATTGTCATGGCGTGGAGTACATGGGCCCGTTTAAGGGCCCTGGCGGGGGTCGAGGGGGCAGAGCCCCCCAAAGTTTTTAAATACGATGCCTTTTAAGAGGCCTAGAATGGCTTTAATTAGTATAAACAGAAATAAATAAAAACAAATTCAAAGAAAGTACACAATTTATAATTTTTTTTCATAGCGGCTTCCATGCGCCACTTCGGAAGTCCTGATGCGCCAAAAGTGGCGCATGCACCGCTATTTAAGAACCCCTGTAATAGATGTTTCTGGATCACTACTGGCCAGATACATGGATGTATCTTATCTCTTGTTTTGAAGAAGACTAATAAAAGCATTTGATACTCTATGCAGGTTTTATTGTGATAGATTTATAATGCCTTGGATAAGAGGGTGTACATTAGTTATTACTAGATTACATATGATTTAAGAAATGATTGAATTTTATATTTTATGTCTTCGTCTTCATCTCATCATTTTTTTTAGTGATAAGGAGGAGAGTAATGCTGATTTGACCAGGTCAAAGTTGAAGGGAAAAGCCCAGAACAAGGCCAAGCTTGCTGAAGTGATGTTTAGTGATGACAGTGATTCTGAAATGTTTCTTGGAAAAACAAGGTAAAGAGAAAAAACATTATGTGCCACCCTATGAAGTTTTGTTGTTTATGGCTTGTTTGTAATTTGTGTTTAATGTTTAATTTCATAAGACACTGCTGTTTATTCCA
Source organism: Eucidaris tribuloides (assembly GCA_001188425.1). Taxonomy (NCBI): domain Eukaryota; kingdom Metazoa; phylum Echinodermata; class Echinoidea; order Cidaroida; family Cidaridae; genus Eucidaris; species Eucidaris tribuloides. Next base: position 615 of record JZLH01S0381972.1, on the reverse strand, counting down.
AGATTTCTCATTATGTTTTATTGATAAATTAATTACAGATATGGCCCTAGGATCCAAACGCCTTACAATCAATGATCATGGTATCATTTCGTTGGAAAAATAATATTCTAACCAACGAAATAAAAAAATAATGACATTTTGTTGATGATGGTGAAGAAATTAAATGATCACAGATGTTGCATTCTCTCTGGGCCATCCTGTATAGGATTATCAACTTATCATTGATCACACAGATTTATTCGCAATTAACCTGTTGCCTCCAAGATTTCTGTACAGTTAGTACATAACACATCATGTTCCAGTAGCCAGTAGGTTAATTAGTCTCCTCACTCAAATCAAGCTGATTATGATGATGTCAACATAATCTGGTGTAGATCCTGGCATAAAAATAATTTGAAACAAAATTTATATTTTTCAGAGTGTAATATATATGTTGTATTCTTGATTTTCTCATGAGCCAGATAGGCTCATGGCAAGGATGAGTTAAAAGAAGTTATAATTATGTAAATTCTTTACTTTTTACGAAGCATATCAGTGGAAATTTTAACTTTGAATAAAATCGAAAGTAATGTGTATATACTACTTCATTGTAAATTGAAAGCAAAGTACTATTCA
>JZLH01S0381871.1:3467-19161 GCA_001188425.1 Eucidaris tribuloides | reverse complement strand
TTAGTCTCCGATATTGATATGGAAATGAATATCTTTCTTACACTTTTTTATCGTGAAGTTAATGCAAATCATGTTTCTCTATTTGAATTGATTTTATTTCATTTAAATGATGTGATAATAATACTACTGTAATTATTACAAGCCACACAGATATGCTGTAGAAGAGAAGGCAACCCTGACCATAATAACCAACATAATCCTGTTAAAATGTGAACCAACCGATGCATAATCTTGAATGACAGCAGGAAAAAAAAGAGTCATAATAGATGTCAGTTTTAATGCAAAAGAGCTGTTTTGGGAAAAAGAGATTAGGTGGGAGGTGGGCAGGTGGGAGGTGGAGTGGTGGGGGAGGAATAATTTGAAGATTATGAACTCGTCTCAGTCTGACTATGGATTAGAGGGATCATATTACAATGTTTCCTGTTTTAAAATCCCAGCTACATGATACCCCATGCTGCCAGTAAAGGTCTAAAAACTAAAAATAAAGTCCTGAAAAAATTGCAGTTCAAAACAAAAATTACGTGTTTTTTAAAAATTTAACATTTTTGAGCGAAATTCCAGTTTTCCAGAATACGACTGACTACTGTGTTGCAGAATTTTCGTCAGTTGACAATAATCAATGTTCTGATTTTTATCTACATATTCTACGAGTGACAACACAACTGTCTAAAGTTTACGTTCTAGGGTGTTTGCATTAAAACACTGTCAAATACAAGTCAGATAGCAAAGTTTAAAGATAGGGGCTTCCACAATATTATACTGTGCTTGTCTTTAAACCAAACAAGACATTACAACTTATTAGGAATAAAAGTCATTACTTGCAAATTCTGGCAAAACCCCACAACTACATGTACAGTAGCACGAATCAAACAAAGTGCAGTTACAGTACATGTATGCCAATATGTTTGTGGCCATGCAAGTTACCGCACTTCTATCAAATAAACGATGTTAGTGGTTGACGTATCTAGCGCGATAAACCAAACACATAAATTTGATATCTGAATGCAAATTTGAGCCCGCAATATCCCAAATGGAGTTAAGGAAGTACACTGTTCATCTACATAATTCGTTTATACGGCCACAAATTTACATCGAATGAGTAATTGAATTGAGGCGACACTTTTGATCTCTTTACGTTAAAGTCCCATGGCTAGCAGATCGAGATCTCTGAAGTTAAGCAATTCATACATATCAGGCGCACAGACTGCACTCTGATACTCGAAAAGAAGGAAGCGATACCTCGTACGTGTCACGCGCACATCGTTTTACCGCACAAAATATCCAGCATGCGCTGCAGTCGGCATGCAAATGATTTCAATTTCAGGAGTATTACTTTCTAATCAAACTGGCGTTGAGCACCGCATGATTGCCGGCTCGATTCCGTCCCGCAGGCACTCGACTCTGTTTGGACACGATTGGGGCCGTATTCCCCACGCACCCAATAAAATCTCTCTGATTTGCCGAATTGCCTAATAACCTGACACAAATTCGGAATCCAAGAGGAGATACACCTGCTGGTTTGCAATTTCGTGTTAACTCGTTGGAGACTAGGAACAAGATATCTCGGGCTGGGGTCTATGGAGAATGTGTGTTATATTGAAATCAAATCGTCTCTGAGTCCGAGTTAAAGTGAGAAAATTAATTATGTGGTTAATCCTGATGAAGATAGTCAAGGAATGCTTCCCTAAAGGTACATGTACATGTCTACTACTAATTCCAAAGCGGGTCCAGGGGAGGGGGTGGAATGAAATGCCCCATCCCCTTTTTGAAAAATAAAATAAAAATTTGGTTAAACCTGCTCCCATATTATTGACATCCTTTTTTGTGTGTGTCTTTTCTTTTGGTTGCCTTTGGTTGTTTTTGTCAATGACTGTTGCTGGTGTTTGGTGTATAATCTGTTTACTATATTTGTTCATCTCACTGGAGACTAAAGCCATGTCCACACGATTGGACATAAGTTGCTTGTGACCGGGCATAACTTAGGTATGTCGGTAATAGCGTCGGATATAAAGTTGATGTATGAATGATTGTCGGGCATAACTCTATCGGATATAGCGCGACTCATACCCGACGATTTATATCCGAAGAAGACTAGATATAAGTCCGGTAGTTATACCCGGTAATAACAAAATACGTGTGGACTGTTGTCAGACATAACTCCGACCTGAAAAGGGCAATTACTCTTTGCGAAGACAACTTCATTGTTTACCAATTCACATTTCACGCAATTTGGGTCAGAGGTTACGACCCGATAGCACCTTGACTACGTCATTTCCTGTCTGCTATTACCGGTTATAACGTGTCTGGCATAAGTTTTGTCGGGTATAAGTGTTAATACCGACACGTGTGGACACGTTGGTTGGATCAATGGATTTTTTTTATTACGTCGGACTTATACCCGACAAAGATATGCCCAGTAATAACTGCCTTTGTGAACGCAACTTAAAGCCATGTTCAGACGTGGGCTCCTAGTCGGAGTAAAATTTTATTATGCAGCAATTAAAATTCCAAAGATATTTATCTTATCACGACCCTGTGTCCACACAATGGATCACAAGAGAAACTCCTACCATTTTACCACGGCCTTCGCGGGGGATCATCATGGGGGGGTCAGAGCAACTTCCAGAAGTGGTAGCACCGTGTACTTGACCTTACGATTGTAACCACGCGAAATCTGTATATAGTTGAGTAAACAAACCTTTTAAGCTTAGCTTACCTGCAGAAAATTAAACATGAATTGGTCGTAAGGTCATAGATACTCCGAGTGCAACTGGTACTCGCGTCCACACGGGCAATTTACTCGAACCGGCTTGTCATGGTAGCATGATACTCCTGGAAAAAACCGGGAGTATTTTGGTCGGAGGAAGGTCGGAGGAACTTACCACAACCTCTGTTCAGACGGACACTACTCGGACATTTCCTCCGACCTTCCTCCGACTAGGCTTCCTCCAACCCTTCCTCCGATCATACTCCGACCAAAACAGCCAGCGTCTGAACACGGCTTAAGAACAGGATATCTCATGCTGGAGTCTATGGATAATGTGTGTTATATTGGAATTAAATCATCTCCAACATGTTAAATAACCCTCAAGTGATCATATGAATTATAATGGAAGAGGCACATACTGTACAACTCACAAGTGTATACCAGGTATATGTAGGCCATTACCCCTTTCATTCCAATACGAAAAATGAAATCTCAGGGGGTGGGGGCATTGTCATTACAAGGTGTACACCATGCACATGTGAAAAAAAAAACCATGTAAAAGGGTTTTTTTCTTTTTTACGGTCGGGCGATGTACGTACAGAGAAACTCAGAAAAGGATATCAAAATCACAAAAATCATTTTAAAAAGGGTGTACCTTTATTAGAAGGCTTACTTGGAAAGGGTTTTAGGGTTTAGGGTCCATTTTGGAAATCCATACACAAACATGGTGTAGGCCTACACCTTGTAATGACAGTGCCCCCCTCCCCCAACCCGGCATGAAAATTATACAGATTTTTATCACATTGGTATATATTGAGAGGGCCGGTTTAGGACAACATAATTTTTTTAAGGCCCTATCTTTCCACGAAACAACATTGTTTCATATTCTTCGCATAGTTGTTGACCTTTTGTAAGTTGTTACCTATAAACTTGAATAAAAAATAACAGTACAGTAGTGTACAAGTACCAGACATTATTATTACTTTATTAGGCCATGCATTGCACATGGAATTTTGTGGATACGACGTGGCGGGGTTTTGATTTTGCTGGCGTCTCTCTTTCTTCCCGTAAGCGACTACACAACGTCTTCACACGTGGCACCGATATCAAATTAATTTGGGAAAATTTAGGTATTCAAACCCTAATATCGAACACATGGTGAAATGCGTCATGCATAGTCACATGGCAGAAGTGTGCTGTGGGTTTTTTATTTTTATTTTTTTCGTGCTCATATAATATTACACACATGTACTGCAAGTTGTTCCACAGTGTGTTCAAAATCAGATATCTGCACTGAGAGGCGCTGGTTAAAATTATGGATTCTGAGGAGAATGCACGTACTGTAGCATGACAATACTATTTTCTGAGGGGCACAGCCCTAGAAGAATATTGTACCATGCCAGTCACAGTAGGAGAAGTCATAATTTCAACTGGTGCCTCGAAAAAAGTGCATGACATATTTGAATTATCCTTTATTATGAAAAAAAATCAATGTAATACCTCAGTTTATTTGTTTACATTGAGGAGACCACTGAATTTATAATATAATCCTTGATATAATCAATGATCTTGGTATCATTTTATTGGAAAAAGAATGTTCTAACCCATGAAGTAATCACCAATGACATTTTGTGAATGATTTTGAAGAAATTAACAATCGCATCTGTAGCATTCTTTTTGGGCCACGCTGTATACATCATCATAAAAACACAGTCATTGCTATGCTCACTCACCCCAAAGACTACATTGTGCAAATGATTCTTTATGATGATTTTCTCAAGAAGTCTTATCGTTTTCACTGAATTGTTCTTGATCTTCAGGCTAAAAATAATTCTTGTACTGGAGGATTAGTAGTTTCCTTGGCACTAAAATAAAGATTAGAGTAGATAGAGTAGATAAATTTGCTATAATAGAAAAGTTCAGGAACAAACGGTTAGGTAATTGAATGGGTTTGGGGTGGGGGTGGGAATGAGACATTACCTACAAGTCTGTTAATTCATGATGAGAGTGTTTACTGCATCCTCTTGGAAAAGTTTTGTAACGATAAAAAAAATATTATGAACAGTTGATTTTTAAGGATTAAAATTAATGACATTTTGCCGATAATAATGAAGAAATTAGCGATCATATTCGTAGCATTCTTTCTGGGCCACCCTGTATAGTTCATCAGGCTACACTGAACAACAGAGCACACATTTCATTCAAAGTTTAATAATATGAACCACTGACAAAAAAAAGATAATTAGATTACCAAAACCCTAACAATTGAATGACCCACAAATTCTTAGAATAGAAATCCTGTGTTGAGTTTGTACTGTACTACATGTATGGCCATGGAGCTACATGTATGACACTGTTGCATCCTGTTATCTCCTAATCCTAATCAGATTAAGTTAGCTTCTGACTTAATCTTGTTGCTTTATTTAGAAGCCAAGATCAATGTTAAATGGATTAAAGACAGGTATTCTTTGATCCAATTCACTGGGTCTTTACTTGTAGCTGTACCTTCCTAATGTTTCAGTGGTAAGGAGCTAAGGTAAATGTTACATGTAGATGTAACTTTAAAGTGAGTTAACATTGTGGAGCTTCAATTTAAAAAATTGTCAAACTTTGATATCTGAGCTACATAGTAGTGTTCAAATAGACAAATAAACACCCTAGAATACAAAAGTTTGGAAAGTTACACTGCCAATGGCAAGTTATACATGAATAAACAATAAAACTCGGGGCGAGTTTTATTAACCTAGGTGTACACACAGTAAGTCTATGGGAGGAAATGGGCAAATGAATCTGGTCAACTTACGATTTTCACTTTTTTAAAGCACTAAATAATCATTTTGAAATACAATTTTTTCAGGGCTTCATTTTTAGACCTCATCAAAGACACTGGTAGCATAGGGAATCATGCGGCTCAGATTTTTTTAACTGTGGTAAATGTTAGCCAATTAAATACCTTTAACTCATTGCTAGCGAGGTGTAAAGCAAACATTCCTCATTTTTAAAGATGGGGATATATTATTTAAACGACAAATAAGAGGAAAATCTGGTATCAGTATAATCAGGGAGGTGGTGGTACATGTATAATATAGAGTACAGTGCAAATTCTTGGATAAAAGGCATACAAATAACCCCCCCCCCAAAAAAAAAAAGCTGTGACGAGTTCTCTTTGACCTTTATAACTTGATAGTACTTTTTAACTTTTTTTTAAATTCTATTATTCACTCCTGTATGCCTTTTCTTTCCACTGCTACGTAATTGTACATTGTACCTGTTATCCTGTCCTGAATATTCCTTTTCCTTTCAATTTTTCATTCAGGGTTGGCATATTTCCCGGTCAGAATCTCATTTCTCACCCAATAGTCTGTGAAATATAAATTTCTCCCATTGACTTTGTACATCAGAAGACTAATCTATATCCAACGGTGTCTGCGAAATATGTCAAAAAGTGGGAAATATGCCAACCCTGCTTTCATTTCTCTCTTATTTGCCTGTCTTCATCTTTTTTCCCCTTTCCTCCATTTCTTTTTCTTCTGTTTGGGTCTTCAGTCTCCTAGTCTTTCTTCCATATGATCGTTTGAATATCTGTATTTTGCACTTGCTGTATTTCATTATTGATGTGTTGTATATTACGTTGATCGCCAATGCAATTTTATGTTCATTTATGAACTCTGTATTTTATGTTTCACCTACATGTAGATTATGGATAGAAATTATCTTTTTTGTTGGAAGACTTAACAAAATACTTTATCGGTATTTATATCTGTATTCAAATCCACCATCAATAGAAGGTACAGTACATGAAAGAAACAAAAGCAAAGATGAAAGAATTCTCTACCACTCTACTGTGAGTTATCACTTAGATTCTACAGTACTCACTGCACCATAATTAATTTCTAATCATAGTATGGTCTGGATTCTACCGAATTATTCAAAGTCCTTTCTTTCTATTTGGGAATGAAAATTACACAACAATAAATCATAACACTGCTAATTACAGACAATTAGTGTCTTTTCAGAGACAACATTTTATGTGTTTTCAGACTCTGGACGCTATATGGTAGTCTACAAACAGACTGCCGGGGCAAAACATTTCTGAAATAATTGAAATGGGACCGTCAACAGAAATTTGTTTCAAATAGTATTTATACAGCATACCCTCCTTTAATTGAATAAATATTGTTTCGCTATGAATTCAATTGAATAAATATTGCTCCAACAATAAAGTGCTGGAAAGAGCTGGTACCCAAAGGACCTTGCTGCATGATCTCATGAAAAAAACGCAAACTGAGATATGCAGGGCAGTGGTGGAAGTTTCGCTAATTTGATACTGGAAAGCTTCATTGAAGTACATGATCAAGGGGAAAGACAGAAAATAAATGGAGCAATGACATCAAGATGTGGACATCTGTAATATCATGTGTGGATGCCTACGTGTAGAGAACAGCACAAGATATAGAGAATGGAGAATTATGGTGGACAACCTTGTCTCCAAGAAGGCACAAAATGATAATGATTGTTTCAAGTGCTATGAATTGACCCATTTGTTTTGTTGGTTTTTTTTAATATTAATATACACTCGTTCATGTGCATTTTTCAAAATTTTATCTTTGTGGGGTTTTTCTTCTTCTTTTTTATTTAGTTTGTGAACCAGTCTACCCCCCCCCCCTTTTGTCATTCTCTTTCTTGAGTTTCTACTTCTCTTCTTCCCCAATCTCCTCTTTTCTTTTGCTTGCTTCTTTGTCATTTTTAATCAGTGGTTTAAAGAGTGATAAAGAAATATTTTTTTTTAATTAATGCCAAAATTTGTTTCATTAGACTGATTTAAAATAAATGATCATTTAAATTACAATTTCAACACAATTCTAGAATGGAAAAAAAATACATGTATATGCTGGGATAACACTACTGCAGCTTGAAGAATGTGGATACCAAAAAAAATCAAAAGTAGTTCTGCATTGACTCACAAATTTATCTGTATGGTTCCTCCACTTGTAATAAATCTACACTGATTCAATACTATTTCAGGCACTTGAAAAATGTACTAGCACCAAGTTGATGGTTTAGCAAGGTTCAGGTAGACTTTAAGTCATATGGCAGCAACGGTAGTAAGAGGTGTTAACCTAAAGGCAGCAGATAAACACAACACACATGTACCAGCAGACCTAAACAGATCTGGTTTAAAAACCACTGCAGCCGCCATGTCTGGGGGCACCCGAGAGCTGGATGGCCCCCAGTTTATGGTTGGTAGACAATGCAGTACAGTGTTCTGCAAACAGGATCGGTCTGTAAGGAGAACTGAATGGTTCCCAGGCAGCAATGAGAATAATTGTTTCAAATCTGTGCTTGATCAAAACTTTTTCTCCATCCATGATCAAAAGAATTCATGCATGTACCTTTCTGGTTTGACAATGCTCATGATGACAAAATAAACTAGAGCAGTTCGACTGCGCGCAGTCGATGGGTATGCCTCCGCAGTCCCCAGTCCATCCAACTTGATGTAATTTGAAAAGCTTCAAGCTTACCATCGGTAGCAAGACCAATCTAGATGAATAAGCATAAGCCCATGGTGACCTGAACCAAGTTAAGTAAATCCAATTCAAGCAGTCTTAAACTTATGCGGACAATGAGGCCACACTAGGAGCTGTGACCTTTGACCTCGACCTTTCAACTCCAAATCGAATCCAACTAAGATGGGTGCCTTATACAAGATACCCCTTTCTTCCCAAGTTACATCAAAAATCCGGAAAAGTCATACTCAAGTATCACAGTCATGAGCCCAAAATCAGACATATTCAAGCCCGGTGACCTTGACCTTTGAGCTCCAAATCTAATCCAGTTATTGGTGCCGCATAATAATACTTCACCCAAATAACATAAAAAATCTGACAGGCCGTTCTCAAGTTATCATGGTAACAAGCCCAAATCAGACATATTTTAGCTCGGGTGACCTTTGACCTTTCAGCCTCCAAAATCAATCAGTTCATTGGTGTCCTTTATAATAAAATTTACTTCACCCAAGTTTTTCATCACCAATCCGACCCATCGCTCTCAAGTTATCGCACGTTACCACGCCCAATTCAGACATTATTAAGGCCCGTGGTGACCTCTTGACCTTTCAGCCCCAAAATCTAATCGTTCATGGCTGCTTTCATATAATACTCACCCAAGTTACACGACAATACCGACCAGCCGCTCTCAATTATCGCGGTAACGAGCCCAAATCAGACATATTTAAGGCCCGGTGACCTCTGACCTTTGACCTTTGAGTCCAAAATTCAATTAGTTCAATGGTAGCTCATAGTACATACTTGTCTAGTTACATCCAAAATCCGGATGGGGGTTTCTCAAGTATGCGAGTAACCCCGAGCTCAAATCAGACATATTTAAAGGCCCGGTGACCTTTTGACCTATTTGTACCCTTCAGCCCAAATCTAAATCAGAGTTTCATTGGTGCCTCATAATACATACTCACCCAAGCTTAACATCACCAATCGACCCAGCCACTCCTCAATTTATCCGATCACGCCGGTAACGAGCCCAAAATCAGACATATTTAAAGGCCAGTACTTTGGACCTTTTGACCTATTTGAGCTCCAAAATCTAATCAGTTATTGGTGGCATTTGATAGTACATACTTGCGTCTAGTTACATCAAATCGATCGGGCGTTTTCTCAAGTTTACGCACTACCCGGTAACGAGCCCCAAATCAGATCATATTAGTATTGGCCGTGGGGGTGACCTATTTGACCTTGACTTTCAGCCCCAAAAATTTCTATAATCCAGTTTCATTAGCTGCCTCATAATACATACTTCCCCCTAAATTACATGACAATCTCCCGACCAGCGCCGTGTCAAGTCATCGCCAATTGGATAACGAGCCCCCAAATCAGACACTACTTTAAGGCCGGGTGAACCTTGACCTTTTGACCTTGAGCCTCCAAAATCTATTCATTCATTTGGGTGGTCATCAGTACATACTGGGGTCTAGTTACATTCCAAAAATCCGGACCGGCGGGTTCTCAAGATATCGCTCGGGCGGCGCTATACAGAGTAACGAATCCGGGCCCTAAACGGGACGACGGAATCCAACGCCAACGACGGACAACCCGAAAACATGATGCCCTCCGGCAATCTTCCGTTGCGGAGGCCATAAAAATATGAGAGTCATTAGTCCAATCAGTCAATGTGATGTAATTCCATAAATTAAGGACCCAGTTTGTGACATTTTTGGTATCCCACTTACATAGAGAACCCGTGTTTCATGTGGCTCTGAGTAACACGCAAATAGTGGAGTAAGAATTGAAGGTGATACTGCTGCATCATGCTTACATATTTAAATCTTAATTCACTATTTGCATTGTATCTCAGAGCTATCTAAAATTTATGGAATTACCCACGTATGAATTACCTTTTCTATTTTTTAGTTCGGTTTTGGCCACTGGGGTAATTTACCACAACAAACACATTTTTATGTACATGTAAATCATGTCTTTTGAGTACCACCATGATGTGTACAATTTTGAAGCCAGTGAATGTAGTTTTGGTTGATAAGACAAATTCTTCATCAATCTCTCATAAATTACATGTATGTTTTTGTCACTCCAACCACACATCAGAAAAACAAATCTACCAAAAACAATTCAAGTTCCTCCCAAATGAGTTTAAAGTTTAAACATCGTTAAAGATACAGGAAATGAAAGTAGTTAATTTCAGAAGAGGATAGCACTCTTTATAATTTATATACATGTATACAGTTGTTACAGAGACAAATTAATTTACTAGTACAGTAAGAACCATCAATTATGTTTAAATGTCACTGTCAGAGTACTGTAGGATGTATTTGGCTTCATGATTTACCACTGCTTCTGTGTCTAGCCCTCCCCCAAAGAAAAAAAAAGAAAAAGAAAAAGAAGACATCTTTCTAGACCACTCATACAACTCCGTCACTGTTGTCCGCCTATGCAAAGGCCGTTAAACTGTACATCAAGTGCCTATGCAAAGGCCATTTACTGTATTCATTATGTATGATATTAGCGGCCTTTGCGTAGACACAGGACATACAGTTCACGGCTTTTGCATAGACACACGGCGACTCTTGAGTTATGGCCTCGAGTTAGTGCTGATAAATGTTTACATTACAATACATCAAGTCGCAGCCACCAAGGCACTATTTCTGTTAACATAGCAATTGCACTGTTTTATCGCATTTATCTAACAGTACACTGGAACAGTTCCTCAACATGCTTTATATCATTCTTGGCTGCATTTTCTAAATGCCAAGCTCACATACTGTGGCATATTTGCTTGCGTAAGTGTGGCATCCATCATATTCATGATGCTAGCCAAGTTAACCCGTTGGAGACTAAGAACAAGAAATCTCTAGCTGCATGGGTCTATGGAGAATGATTGTGTGTTTGGTTCTCAAATCGTCTCTTAAGCTACTGTCTCACTGCGCCGTCTAACGATTCCGTCTGAAAAACAAACGCGTACGTTTATTAAACGTTTATTGGACTTTTTAATTCATTTTTCAACTGGATTACAAACGAGTCTAGACGTTGAGAGACGGTGCTTTTCTGTTCTGTTCCATTCTATTCTTTCCCATTAATTGCCACCGTCTGAGGTGAATATTCTAGACGGAGGCAGACGGAATCGTTAGACGGCACAGTTTGACACAGCCTTAATAAGTTAAGATGTTGTAGTTCAGCATGCAAAAACAGGAAGTACTTAACTGTTGGTGCACTATCATCACTGGGATGTCAATACCTTGTATCTCTATTTTTTGTAAAAATGAGTTTTCATTGTGATCTTGTAGCTGGGATGCTATATTTTGTTCTGCTTGATTTTAGATTTACATCTCAAAAGTCAGTAAAAAGAAGCCTGTCCCATTTGTTATTGTTATGGCAGCCATTTATTTATTTATTTATTTATTTATTTATTTATTTATTTATTTATTTATTTATTTATTTATTTATTTATTTCATTTATTTATTCATTTATTTATTTACTTTTTTGGTGGGGGGGGGGTTGCTCCTGTAACTTTTTTTGTTATTATTTTTTATGAGTTTCAACACCCTGGTCCTGAAACACAATGTAATGGTCTCAAGAGTCCTTGTTCATAGTATCTTATTATCCTCACTGTCATAACATATTTGCATACATGTACTTATGATTTTGATATCTATATGTATTTCATTATTTCAGGGTGTACTGGTAATACCTTTTTTTCATTTACTTGGCTTAGACAAGAATGACTAATCAGTACATGCTATACATTTGTAATGTATCAGATTTAGCAGTAAATACTGAACATTTCTTACGAATATTAGACACACAACATACACTCCTTTTCTCTCTCCTACAAAAAAAAACAAAAAAAAAACTTTGTAATATTTACTTTGTGTAAGCTACATGTTTTATGAAATGTGAAAATATGAAACCGGATATAATGCACGTACATGTAGAGCAATTGTATTGCTTTGTCTATTCAAGCATTAAATGTATTGTACACTATACATTTCATGAAAATGAAAAACTCCTTGTGTAGTATATTTCATAGCTCAGGATACTCTTCTTCGCTAATTACAACAATTTTCATTTAAATTTTGGGGTGAACTATTCTGTAAAATCTGTAAGTTGGATACTTCTTTTTTCTAAACATATCCATTCATTTAAAAAATACATTTATTATTGTACAGTTAGTGATATAAGAACCTCAGACTCTGATCAGAATGATTAGTGAGGAAAATCCCTCATATGAGGAGGAAAAACTTTCCAATAATACCGTCATCCTAGATTTCACGTACCAGCCCGACAAGCAGGATCAAGAAATCCAAACAAAAACGTGACAAAGCCCTCATAAAGATTGAATTACATGTAGTCTACCGTGTACATTTGCATTCGAAGCCACGAACTCAGGAAGGTCGTTGGTAGTAGATTTCAATGTAAATTTCACACAATGGCTTTTCTGTTGAAATATTTGTCATGTCTGTGTCCGCGTACATGTGCAAGTGCATTTACGGCATGTCTAAAAAAAATTGTGCAGGTAAAAAGCGCCCTCTTTGCCTTTGGCGATTAGAAAATACTGTTGTGACATGATGGTCACGTCAACGTCAAGAGCAGAGTCTCAGCTCTCAGACACCGTTTGTTTTGTTAGTTTGCTTGTTTTAATCCTGAGATAATCCTTTTCATTGTTTAGTTAACAATGAAAAGGTTCTCAAATGTGCCACTTTTACTAGGGACTGTAGCAAAACTGACACAACTATGATTTTACCGTTTCGTTTTTAAATATCTAAAGATTAAAACAAGCAAATTGAACAGAACTAACGGTATTTGAAAGCTCAGACTATGTCCTTAACGTTGGTGTAAGCGTCAGTCACAACAATATTTTGTAATTGCCGAAGATGGCGCTTTTGACTTGCACAATTTTTTTTTGAGACACACCGTATATTTGTACGCATAAATGTGCATATTATTTTAAAAGAAAAAAAATATTTTTTCTTGTACAGCTATGACGGCATACATGCACATGTAGCTATATTTATGTTGACAGTCATTTGATATTATGGTTTCACCACTGACTGCTACACGTGCAGTGGTAACGGACTGATCTAATTAAGCTTCCTGGGCCAAGTACACTGTCGTAATTTTGTTGTCGTTAGTTACGATCTGCTCGTGATAGAAATCTGAAGCAAGCGATGCATATTCAAATGTGTAGAAGAGAGTTGATTATGTTCCTCTGCTGAATTTCATTTTCGATGTAATTTGCAGTAAACTTGGAGCATTTCACACAGTATAGGTGCAGTGATTTATGAAGATTAAAGACAGTGAATATTATACAAATGAAATTTGTGTGCAACCAGAATACATTAATCTCTGCATGCTTTGTCAGAGTGAAGACACATGTGGCCTAATAAAGAATGTGATTTTTATCATGGGATAAAACAACACTTTGCCCAACACACAAACAGATGTCTTGCACATATCAAGGTGAAGCTGTTATGTGTATACAAGGTTAGGTTTCATTCAAATTGAATGGGTTTTCAGAAGTACACTGTATAATTTACAGTTGACAGTCATAATACTAATGTAACAAAATATTGATTTAACAAGTTGTCTGGTCACAAAGTCCCATTTTCTTTGAATCTTATTATTTTGATTGATATTGTTTTTGCCACCCTCCACCCACATGTAGTATCAATTCCAATCTTGTTTTTGTTTGTTGTTTATGTTTGTATAATAATATTTGTTTTGTAGGCCTATACTCTTTTGATTGGTCTAATAAATAATAATAAAATTAATAATTTTTGCAAACTCATAACCTTTTTTTTACAGAGTACTCTCACTGGTCCAGACTCCAGGAGTTTGTTATTATGAGAGTATACTGGAACTAGGCAATGAGTAGTGCCAGTCACTGTGTGAACAACAGACCAATAACACAATGCTATCTACTACAGTCTAACCCTTCAAACTTTGTTGGTGGGCAATTCCGCGAAAAATGTTACCCGAGCTCAAAATCATGAAATCTGTAAATAGAACTCATTGAACTCTTTAATTTGAGTGATACATTTGAAGTATATTTAGACACACTTTTCTTCAAAAAACCCATTTTCTTGCAAAATTTTCTAATCTTTTTTGAAAAATGCACAATCTTTTAGTCTCATTATTTTACATTCAACAGCACTTCAGGATTAACTTATAGTAGTTTATAGTTAAGAAAGGACCAAAAATGACTACTATTAGCTTTACATTAGCTATCAAATGCATTTAGGTATAATAATAAGGACCTAAAAAACTGGTCCGAGGTGTAATGTCCGTAACGTTGAAAATGTAATGTCCGTAACGCAACATTTATGGTCCTGTATGGGATATACTGAATCTGTTCTAATTATCATCCTACAACTTAAACAGGTCCTCAGCACCCATTTCAAAAAAAAATTGGCTTCAATTCATGTAGCTCACAAAATTTTTGACAAATGCGTTGGTAGGTGAAAAGTCATGTCCAAAAAATGTAATGTCCGTAACGGCAAGCATTATGTGTGATAACTACCAAACGATAACTAGAAACTACTTCAAATTTAAACTGTTAACACTTCAGGGTGACCTGTGTGAGATTACCACAATTGGATTCAGAATGATAATGATGGTTTCTAGAAATAAGCCCCCAAAGTTGCAAAAAATTGTCTGAATGTAATGTCCGTAACGCTGGAACTGCCCTGGTGGGGGGTACACTAATCAATATTTTGTGTGATATCTTATCAAGTGTGTACACAAATGAAATCAATACCACGTTTTCAGCTTGACTCATATCTGTCTTGTTAGTGGCAATCTTTAAACTTGTGTGTTTTCACAGCATGCATACATTATTGTGTGGAAACACTTCTTGATCAAGCAGCTACAGCAATCCATGCATGAAGCAGTAAATCATGTACTCCATGTAAATATTAAGTAACAGTTAAAAAAAAAAAAATCTTTCTGTAATTTGGAGGCAAGCATATATGTACATGTATGTGTACATGTACCTTGAAATGATATAATTTTTCCTATTTATTCCACATGATCTGTTCTCATATTGTCACAATACTCTTTTGTTGTCAAAAGATATATGTTATGAACTACATTCCTTTTCAGTACTGCCCAAAATCTACATTTACACTGCTATCCTCAGCAGTTCTTTCAGCATGTGGCCAACCTTCACTGAAGGGACATTAAAAAAATGGTAAAACACATCAGTGTGCATGTTAGTGTTGCACGACTTCAGCATTTTAGAGAGTCGACTAGTCGCCCACCAGTAGTCGCGACTCCGACTATTAGTCGACTATCAGTGTTCAACGTCTTAGTGTGTTCAAGATTGGTGGTGTGGGGTGCATGGGTGTCGCAGTCGGAGTCGCAGTGAGTGCAACGTTTCCGGCAACACATGTATGATAGCATTGCACGATTATAGGCTGATCCAAGTACATTTTGGCAGTTCTGTTTGATGATAGATTATGG